>BQNB010177431.1:0-12966 GCA_026074375.1 Tanacetum coccineum
GCCATTTTTGGTCTGTTTTGGGTTTATTTGGGTTATTTTTAGGTATAAACGGATATGTGTATTTTACACTTATCAGTTTGGTACCACTGTTGTGGTTTCCTTTTTCCCCACAAGTAACTCACAACATGCATAACTAGTTCTTCCATTTAAACCCGCATGATCCTGACTTAAATGCTTAGCCACGAGGTCAATAATTGTTCGAGGCATAAGGCCGTTGCTATGTCCCTTGCAGCTCAACATCCGCGATAAGGCAGCAGCCTGTTATGGCTCGTTGGCATGCATTAGGTGTGTCTCGTGTAGCAACTAGTTGCCACGCATTACGGAGTCTTGGTACGAACTAACGAGTATACTCTACTCGGGTTCTGTTGGGGCTGTGACGTGCCCACAGTGTGCCAAGAGTTCACTGTAGTTCATCCCGTGACCTTTTGTTACGCCCAAAGTAATATACCGAGATCACAACGAAAGGGTCTTATGATGTTTACGTACAACCCTAGCATCTACAGGTCCCTAATGAGCCAACGTATGGTTACCACGCACTTGTTTAAATTTTCATTAATTTTCTTGGTTCGTCATTCGTTCTTATGAACGGTGTGGTTCGCACTACTTTTCTATGCGTCGATATTTCATATATGTTGCGTCGAAGGGCTTGGCCTACGTATGAAGACAAGGACCACACATGGGTTGTACCATGCGTGTCGTGCACTTACCATGCAAAGTCGAGGTTCGTTAAACTACAAGGTAAATAACATATTAATGATAGACGTTAGACTACGAGGGTGACTTACCGAGGTCCAAGCTTGCTAGACGATGAGGGAAGTGATGGTGGTAAGAGCTCGAACCTCCCTTGGCTTCTACCCTTTCAAACCCGACGTCTCTAGACTCGTGAATCTCACAAAAACCCTAACTCCAACCGTATTGTTTACTTCTTGTTTTCAAGGTTTAGTTATGCTAGGAGTGTACATGCATGGTTCTTATTTATACACAAAATGCTTCGCTAGATTACTGAGAATTTTTCAATTGCATGTGAAGTGGTATTATTTGCATATACTATTAAGGAATATGATAATGATGATGTTTCATGATACTATTGATCATCATAGGTACTCCATGGAACTATTATGGAATATATCATGTTCTTGACTTTTGAAATTTTAATCAGATGTTGGGACGTGTCATGAGAAAGTTTTCAAAAGAAGGAAATGAGTGGGGCAATATGTAAGTACCCATAATGACGGTGTTTTTATCATTATCAGTTATTTGTTTTTATATGAATTTATATATATATTTATATATATACATGTATATAGGGTTTTTTTTTGAATTTGATTAAAGGTTGTCATGGTCTTTAAATTATTATGACTAAGTCTTGGAATGGGTAGAGTACCTTGATAAAATCTTTATAAGGAAAGCCTTGGGCATTTACATAGGCACGGGTATTTATTCGAGCATAGACGGTTTCATGAAAATAATATAAATAGAAGACTTCGCTTCACGACCTGTTCTTCATAGTGTAATCTTTTTTTTTTTGTTATGTAGTGAAATAAGCTATTAGTTTTACGCTACAAGTTTTAAAATATCCTTTTAGACACAAAAGCAATAATGGTGATATTCGCGTGCAATTAAGACTTTCTATAACACGAAGTAATGCATGCCTTTCATAGAATAACTTTCTTTTGATATTAACGGTAAATTTTGTAAATTTTGCGGTACATAATCTTACTTAATGAAAAAGAGAAATATAAATTTTACGATGTGTCACAGTCTCCCCAGGTTAGAAGATTTCGTTCCGAAATCAAGACGTTGTAGGAGATTGTGGATTTGCGAACAAGTGAGGGTATTTGCTCTTGAACTGGTCCTCACGTTCCCACGTGTATTCTGGACCTCTACATGCATTCCAACGGACTTTAACGATAGGTATACGGCTTTGATTGAGTTGCTTGACCTCACGGTCCATAATCTCTACGGGTTCTTCAACGAAATTGAGTTTGTCGTCGAGTTGAATTTCCTCTAGGGAAATAACGAGTGTGTCATCGGACAAACATTTCTTTAAGTTGCAGTCATGGAACACATTGTGTACTCGACTAAGTTCTTGAGACAATTCCAAACGGTAAGCTAGTGTACCAATCCTTTCTATGATTTGAAAGGGTCCAATATAACGAGGGTTTAGCTTTCCACGCTTCCCAAATCGGATCACACCCTTCCATGGTGCGACTTTAAGCATAACCTTATCTCCAACTTTAAACTCAAGAGGTCTACGCCTCTTGTCAGCATAACTCTTTTGTCAGCCACGTGCAGCTTGCATGCGATCTCTAATCTTGAAAATCTTTTCCGTAGTCTCGTGAATGATCTCTGGCCCGGTGAGTTAAGCTTTTGGGTTAAGCATTAGAGTTTCAAAATACTTTTTAAAAGTGGTTTTAAGTAGCTTTTAGGTTAAAGTTTTAAGTGGTATAAGCCAAAAGTCCATAAGGATCTTTTAGCTTATTGAAAGATAAGTCTAAAACTCCCTTAAGGGGCTGTTTGGTTAGCAGTTTGCACCAAAAAGCTTATTTGAATTTTTTAGCTTTTAGTTAGTATTTTTTAGCTTAATCTTTGTTTAGAACTGTTAGATAGATTAGTTATAAGTTGTTTATAGCTTATTAGGGCAAAGTCTTAGCTTATTTCAAATTTTCTTAAAAAGACAAAAACATAGTTAAAAGTAAAAGTAGTCTTTTCATGTAGCCTTTTCAGTGCTTATTTGATTTTCAAAATACATTTTGTTTGTGGTTTTTAGTAGCTTTTTGGCTAGTCTTTAAGTTGGTATAAGCTAGAAAGCCATAAGGTTCCTTTAGCTTATAAAAAATTGAGCTCAAAGATTCCCTTTGAGGCTGTTTAGTTTTCAGTTTTATCAAAAGTACTTATTAGGTTTTCCAACTTATTACGTGCTTATTTCTAGTTAGGTTTAGCTTATTAGGTTAGTAATAGCTTATTCAGTCCTTGTTTTAGCTTATTCTAGTTTCTAGCTTATTTGGTTTTGATAAAAAGTAAAAAAAACCACAAACATGCAAAGTGAGTTCTGTCTGTTTAAATAAGCTCTTTTCAGCTTATTTAAGAGTTTTCAAAAAAGTTGTTTTTACAAAAAAGTTTCTTTATAAGCTGATTTACAAGTTTGCTTTTGAAAGATTTTGCAAAAAAATAAAAAGGGGAAACCAAGGAAGTCGGGGGTGAGCAAGACTCGAACCCCCGACCTCAACCTAGTCTCTCCCTTTTATAACACTCAACACACACACCCCTCACCACTGCGCCCTTGGGACTTTTACGTCCTAAGGTGCGTAGTTTATTCTTTTACCCCCTTTTAGGTTTTGTTATAGAAAAGCACTTCGAGTGCTTAAAAGCTTTTTCCCGGCTTATTTAGTTTAGCTTTTTAAGTTTTTACATTTTTCCTTCATTCTGTTTATCTTAAGCTATTTTTAGTATTTTTCTTAGATTTTTAACTCAAAGTTTAGTATTTTTAATCATTTATTTTTGTTAAAAACTTTAAAAAATCATAAAAAATAGAAAAATAATCAAAAAAATAATTTTCTTTTTTATAAAATTTTCTTTTATCATACTCTAGGCTTAGGTTTAAATTTACTTCCGTAAGGTTAATATTTTGAAATTTTACTTTTTAAAGAACGGGATTCGATCTCCGTTCTCGTTTTTTTTATTTTTTAGCTTTAATCACTCTGGGTTTAGAATTTCCTTAGCTTTTTACTTTTAAATAGTCATTTAGGAGAATTTATGGTTTAATTTTAGTATTCTAATTTATTTGTCGTGTTTACTTTATTTCCCGTTATTGTTTTTTCGTATTTAAGTTTAATTGTCCCTTTATTTGCTCACTATTAGGATTTTAGAAAACAAATCATCTTCGAACCAATTCAAGTCATTGTCCAAATAACAAACGAGGTCTCAATTTCATAAGTCTTTGGGAAAACGACCCGGTAATCACTTACCGGTTAAACGTGTAGTATTTTTGTAAGATTTTTCCTACTACCTTTGTCCTCAAGGGTAGTTTTGGAATTTTCTATACTTTATATTATTATACGTATTAAAACTGTACATCAAGTTTTTGGCGCCGTTTTCGGGGACTTGTGATTAAGATTCC
Organism: Tanacetum coccineum; assembly: GCA_026074375.1. NCBI lineage: Eukaryota > Viridiplantae > Streptophyta > Magnoliopsida > Asterales > Asteraceae > Tanacetum > Tanacetum coccineum. Next base: position 4,121 of record BQNB010177431.1, read on the forward strand.
TTCGTTTGCATTTGTCGATCGTGATTTGGAGAACCTTTCGTCTTCGAAAGTTATGCTTTTTGAGAAAATCAAAAATACAAAAAAATAAATTAAAAATATAAAAAGTAAAAAATAATTTTTCTTTTCTTTTTAGTATAAGTAGAAGTTTAATAAATAAGAAAAATACAAAAATATTTGCTCTTCCGGATTTTTCAATTTTTCTTGTGAATTCGTGAATATAAGAAATTAAAAAAAAATTACAAAGTTGGTAAAAGTACACCAACATATAATACTTTCAACTGAAGTATTATCCATCAATAAGTTCTCGAACCAAAGATTCAAAAACAAAATTTACCGTTTGTGTCACTTACGAAAAAGGCGCACCTCTTTTGTAAAATTTATTTTACTTAAGAGAGTTACCCTAAGTTTGTTGATTATTCGGTAAACAAAAATATTTTCTTTTATCATTTTTGTTTGTTTAGTGCATGCGCACTAGAAATTCCAATTTTCCAAATAATTCGAACGTAACCATTCCGAGACGTCGAAATAGAGGACGTGCTCCAAACGTAGTCGAACCCGAGCTTCGTACTATCGTTGAAGTTGCACCAATGGCGGAACGTACAATGGAAGAGCTACTCCGTGCACCCACGGAAGGGTATGGAGAAGCTATCGTTTTACCGGAAATTAATGCGGATCACTTTGAAATCAAGACGAATTTGTTACAACTAGTTCAAGCTAACCCGTTTCACGGTTATGAGAGGGAAAATCCCCATGCTCATATTAATAGTTTCAAAAGGATTACCTCGACTTTACGATTTAGGGATGTACCGAATGATGTTATTAAGCTTATGATGTTTCCATACTCACTCGAGGGGGCCGCTAGATTGTGGTACGAGAAAGAACCACCTAATTCTATCTTGACTTGGGAGGATCTCGTAACTAAATTTGTGAATCAATTTTTCCCTCCTTCGAAAACCACTCACTTAAAGAATGAAATTTCTCGTTTTACACAAAAATTCGAGGAAACTTTTAGTGAAGCATGGGAACGATTTAAGGAAATGCTTAGAGCTTGTCCTCACCACGGATTTACGGAGTTAACTCAAGTTGATACCTTCTATAACGGTTTAAACGAGAACGATCAAGACTCCTTAAATGCCGCGGCGGGTGGAAATCTTTTGAGTAAGACGACTAGAGAGGCTTTGAACATAATTGAGAATAAATCAAAAGTTCGTTATTCACGTAATAAATCAAATGTTTCTAGGATGAATACGACTTCTAGGGAAAGTGTTAGTAAAACGGATGAAAGAATTGATAAGCTTGCAGATCAACTTTCGACCTTAGTTGAGATTGTTTCTAAAAAAGTTGTTACTCTTGCTCCGGTTAAAGCGGTTAAGGAAATTTGTGTTACTTGTAGTGGGCCTCATGCTTGGTACAATTGTCCTAATACCGATAACAATCAAGCTAGTGTTTGTGCGGCAACGAGTTCTTATAATCAAGTTAACCCTCAAAACCTTGTTAGTAATCAAATGGCACCACCAGGTTTTTCTCCGGTGCAAAACAATGGTCAAAATAGGTTTAATCAAAATCAAAGTCAAGGGAATAAATTTAATCGGGGAAATAATTTTCATAAAAATCAAGGTTTTCAAGCTCAAAACAATCATGCTCCAAATTTTCAAAATCAAGGATTTCAAAACCAACATTTTCAAGTGCCTAATAATCATGTCCAATAAGAGTTTTCAAATGAGTTTTCAAATTACAAGAGAACTAATGATCAAATAATGAGAAACATGCAAAATCAAATCAATTCGTTAAAAGGAGAAGTTAAGAATGAAATTCAAAACACGATGAAGACTCAACAAGCCGTCTTGATGAATCAACAAAATGTTTTTCAAACTAACTTGCAAAATATGTTAAGTGGATTCTTTCAAAACCAAGCCTCAACTTCGGGTACTCTTCCGAGTAATACCATTCCAAACCCGAAGGGTGAGATGAAAGCAATCACTACTCGAAGTGGTGTTGCTTACGAGGGACCCTCGATTCCTACTAATCCTTCTCCCAAAAAGGTAGTGGAACGAGAAACCGAGGAGACAACGGATAAGGAGCAAACAAATTTCCAAGGAAGTACCGCTCACATCCCACCTCCGGTTAACCCCATTCTGATTCCAGAACCCGATGTTCCGAAGACTTTACCTAAGCCGAATATTCCATATCCTTCACGACGTAATGATCAAAAATCCCGTGACAAAGCTTCGAATCAAATGGAGAAGATCTTCCAAATCTTTCAAGATTTGCGCTTCGACATTAGTTTCGCGGATGCTTTACTTTTGATGCCAAGATTTGCTCCTACGATTAGAAATTTGCTAACGAATAAGGAAAAGTTGTTTGAATTAGCTAAAATACCATTGAACGAGAATTGCTTGGCGATGCTCCTCAAAAAGCTTCCTGAAAAGCTTGGAGATCCCGGCAAGTTTCTTATACCATGTAATTTCCCGGGAATGGATGTATGTCACGCCTTGGCCAATCTTGGCGCGAGCATAAATCTTATGCCCCTTTCCTTTTGGAAAAAGTTATCCTTACCCGAACTTACACCAACTAGAATGACTTTAGAATTAGCGGATCGATCCATTACTCATCCTAAAGGACTCGCCGAAGACGTTTTTGTTAAAGTTGTGAAATTTCACTTTCCTACCGACTTTGTTGTTGTTGATTTCGAAGCCGATCCTCGAGTACCTATCATACTTGGGAGATCCTTTTTGAGGACCGGTCGTGCTTTAATTGATGTTTATGGAGAAGAAATAACCCTTCGAGTTGACAACGAAGCCGTCACTTTTAATCTCAATCAAACTACGCGATACTCCTTGACATATGATGATTCGTCGATAAACCGAATTGACATCATTGATGTGGCTTGTGAGGAATTTTCTCAAGAAATACTTGGTTTTTCGAATAATTCTTCGGGTGGCAATCCCACTTCGTCTTCAGACCCGATTCTTTCTTCTACTACCCCTTCGTTCACTCCTTTTGATGGAGGAGATTTCATTTTGGAAGAAATGGAGACTTTCTTACAAACTCCGGATGAGTTTACGGATTTAGATGATGATTTTTACGACACGGAGGGAGATATTCTGTATCTTGAGCAATTGTTAAATGAAGACCCATCTCCGACTCTCCCTCCAAAGAAGAATGAAGACCTTAAGGAAGTAATCAAGGAAAAACCCTCAATTGAAGAGCCTCCGGAATTAGAGTTAAAAGATTTACCATCTCATTTGGAATATGCTTACTTAGAAGAAAACGATAAGTTACCAGTGATTATTGCAAAAGGTTTAAAAGATGATGAAAAGGAAGCTCTCTTAAAAGTGCTTAAATCACATAAACGGGCCATTGCTTGGAAAATCACCGACATCAAGGGTATCGACCCTCGTTTTTGTACACACAAAATCTTGATGGAGGATGATTACAAACCCACGGTTCAAAGTCAAAGACGGGTTAACCTAAAAATTCACGAGGTAATCAAAAAAGAGGTCCTAAAACTTCTTGATGCCGGCATGATTTACCCGATCTCCGACAGCCCATGGGTTAGTCCAGTGCATTGTGTTCCCAAGAAAGGTGGAATAACCGTTGTTGCTAATGAAGAGAATGAATTAATTCTGACACGTTTAGTTACCGGGTGGAGAGTTTGTATCGACTATAGAAAATTAAATGAAGCGACTCGAAAAGATCATTTTCCATTGCCATTTATGGATCAAATGTTAGAAAGATTAGCCGGAAATGAGTTTTATTGTTTTCTAGATGGATTTTCGGGGTATTTTCAAATACCAATAGATCCCCAAGACCAAGAGAAAACTACTTTCACATGCCCGTATGGAACTTTCGCGTACCGTCGCATGCCTTTTGGCTTGTGTAATGCTCCCGGTACTTTCCAACGGTGTATGATGGCCATATTCCATGATATGATCGAAAAGACTATGGAAGTGTTTATGGATGATTTCTCGGTTTTTGGGGATAGTTTTGATTCGTGCCTCTCCAATTTAGAAAAGATGCTAAAAAGGTGTGAAGACACGAATTTAGTTCTTAATTGGGAGAAGTGCCACTTTATGTGTAGAGAAGGAATTGTGTTAGGGCATAAAATTTTGAAGTCGGGAATTGAGGTCGATCGTGCTAAAGTCGATGTTATCGCTAAGATCCCTCACCCAACTACCGTAAAAGGTGTTAGGAGTTTCCTAGGTCATGCGGGTTTTTACCGACGTTTTATCCAAGACTTTTCCAAAATTGCTAGACATATGACTCATCTTCTTGAAAAGGAAACACCCTTTGTGTTTTCTAAGGATTGTATTGATGCTTTCGAGACTCTTCAAAAGAAGCTTACCGAAGCTTCGATCTTAGTTGTCCCAGATTGGAACCTACCTTTCGAACTTATATGTGATGCTAGCGATTTCGTGATTGGTGCGGTTTTGGGAAAATGAAAGACGTAGCACTTTTAGCCTATACATTATGCTAGTAAGATAATGACTGAAGCTCAAATTTATTACACTACGACGGAAAAAGAAATGCTTGCCGTAGTGTATGCTTTTGAAAAGTTTCGGCCATATCTTGTCTTATCTAAAAGCATAGTGTATACGTATCACTCGGCTTTAAAGTACCTTATGAATAAACAGGATGCCAAGCCGAGGTTTCTCCGGTGGGTGCTCCTCCTACAAGAATTTGATATCACCATCCGTGATAAAAAAAGGAAGCGAGAACCTCGCGGCCGATCATTTATCTAGACTTGAGAATGCTCATAAGGATGTGTTAGAAAACAAAGACATAAATGAAAATTTTCCTTTAGAGACTCTTGGTAAAATATCTAGTGGAAGTACCTCATGGTTTACGGATTATGCAAATTTCCATGCGGGGAATTTTATCATCAAAGGAATGACAACTCAACAAAAGAAGAAGTTTTTCAAGGACATTAAACATTATTTTAGGATGATTGGTATGTGTTTAATTACATATACCTTTGACCACTAAAATGAAGCTTAAATGACTAAAAACTTACCAAAAGTACATTATATTTGTACGTTTTGCATTTATATTGTGCAGATAACGGATATCCAAGAAAAAGAAAAAAAAATAGAAGCCAAAACGACAAAACTAAGCATGAGAACGGAAAGAGCGTAAAATTCAAGTCAAAAAGTCAAAGTCAAGTCAAAGTTAACCCCGAGAAGTAGATTTGGAAAGAGCATCGAAAACTGAACCCGAGAAAGCCCACTTATACCTTATACACCCTAAACCTAAATCAAAAGCCCAAGTTCACGTTTATAACACCCGACCCAAAGCAAGCCCATCACCACTTAACACCCTGTTTTCCCCATTCCTCCCTTTAAGGACTAATGGTGCAGCTAATTATAAACTCCAAGGACCAAAATTGTAACTCCAAAAGACTAAAGTTGCATTTACTTATATAAAATGGAGGGACCATTCTTTCCAATCCACCAAACGTTTCACCCGGCACCAAACAAACAAATACCCATCTTTCCTGCTCCCACTTCCATTGTTACTGTTCACCCTCCATCCCCAAATTTACTCTTGCCCCGAGGTTAAATCCACTTAAACCCCTTCTAGAAGCAAGAATGATATAAGGGATGACGTTTTTAGCACCTGACATGTTGGCGATCCAAGGCAATCATTAGGGAGTGATTATGTGGACACATCCAAGGGCTATGATGGATTTAAAGAAGCACAAGATGATTTAAAGGGCCAAGATTAAAGCTTCTTTTCCTCTCACATAAGAAAACCAAGCCAATGATCTAGGTCCTTCTATCCGGCTTATAAATAGAGGGCTTATCCCATTTGTAAGGAAGAGAGTTTTTTTTAGTTGTCCTAAGTTTTTAGTCTCTTTTTAATGTATTTTCATTTAAGTTTTTAAAGTTATTTCTGTATTTCAATTTCCTTTATAAAAGTTTAAGTTTTTAATGAAATTTTGAGGTTTGTGTTTAAAGTTTCTGTGTTTGATCAATATTATAACCTGTTAAGCTTTAAAAAGCTATGAAACAACTTGTAGATCTTACCTAAAAGCTTCACTAAGCTTTTTGTCTCTTGAATCAAACCTTATTTTATAGTTTAAACTCTTTTATTTCCTGTTTTAATCATAAAAATTTTAAAAATACTAAAAAGTACCACCCCTTAAAATACCACAGCTTTTGGATGATAAGCTAGCCTTGGAAGAGCTTATATACCTCACTAGCTTGTTCTTTTGACAAGCTAGAGCTCGTAGATTTGATTGTTTGCCCTGTTTTGAGCAAGGGTGCTTGTAAGTCTTCATTTTCATTCTCTAGCTTATTTACAATTCAAGTGCTTATTACTGCCTATTTTCTGCTTATATATGCTTATTTATGTTTGCTTAAGTTAGTTAATGCTTATTATGCTTAGGTTTTAGTTTAAAAATCTTGTGTGCAAGTTTTCTTATACTTTGTCTTAAAATAGCTCATAAAATAGCATAATCTACTCTAGCTTATCTAAGTGCTTATCTGCTGTTTAAACTTGCTTATTATTGTCTTTTTAGGTTATATATTATCTGGTCTTAAAGTTTTGTTCATTAAAAATCAAGTAATCAAGTTAAAATAGGTAAAACTTTCTTTTAAAGGGGTGTTTGGGTTAACTGCTTAAATGGGTCAAAGTGGGTTAAAATTGCAATTTGACATTTAAGTCAGTTTAGCTTAGCTTAAATTAGTCCTAAGGTTTAGTTTGATAAAGTATTTAAGTAGTAAAACTCATGATTAAGGATTTGAGGAATCATTGCTTGAAACTGTTAAGTTATATCTTATTCTAGTTGCTTATTTGATTTTGGTTTGCTTATTGGTGCTCTTGTGAAGTTTTTGTGTTTATTCTTGTGTTAAAACAAGTTAGGATCATAGTTTTGAAGCCTGCATTGTTTGGTTTGTGTTTTACCAAAACTGTCAAAAATTTGCTAAGTTTTTGAAAAGTTTGAGAAAATGCTTTTACATTTGCTTATTGTTGCTTATCCTGAATTTCAAAATACTTTTTGAGTGTTGATTATTGTAGCTTTTTGGCCAATCTTACTAGTGGTATAAGCCACTAAGCCATAAGGATCCTTTTGCTAGCTTACTTTTAAGCTAGAAAAGTCCCTATTGGCCTTTTTGCTTATCAGTTTTGGCTAAAAGGTTCATTAGCTTATTTAAGCTTGTCTGCTTATTGCATTTGCTTATTCTAGGTTAGTATAGCTTATTAGGTTAGTATAAGCCCCCTTTAGCTTAATTTCCTTTAGTTTAGAGCTTATTTAAGCTTATTTGCATTCTAGCTTAAAACCCTTAAGCTTTATAGCCTTTTTAAGTTTTCTGTCCTTTCTAGCTTAATTTAGCTTAAACTCTTTGCTTATTTTTGTTTATTCATGCTTATTAGGACTAGCCTATAAGCTATTATAAGACATTTGCTTTGCTTTAGCTTATTTAAGTTAGAATTAGCCTAGCAGTCTTAAGTTGCTAACTAGGAGTACTAATTCAAAAGTTAGTACTACTGAGTTCATAAGCTCATTCTAGACTTATTTGGTTGCTTATTTTTGTTCTTTATGCTTATTAAGTGTAGCTTATTATTTGCCTTTGCTTATTTCTAATTTCATTGTGCTTATTTGCCTTTAATTAAGCCTAACAGACTTAATTGTTTAACTAGCAGTACTAACTTAAAAGTTAGTATTGCTGAGTTTTAAAGGCTCATTACTGGATTATATAATTGTTCTTATTTACTTATTTGTGTTCCTATTTGCTGTTTAAGGTTGCCTTGAGATCTATGTTTGCTTATCTTGTTTTATCATTTACTTATTTACTCTTGTAAGCTTAGCCTTTTTGCAATTAGTTTCTTAAGTCTAAAAATAAGCATTCTATCATTTTCATTGTGCTCTTTCAGCTTATTCCTTAGATTTCATAAAAAGCTATAGTTATAAAAAAGTGCTTATTTTTCTGTCTTCTAAAAAGTTATAAAAAGGGGGGCTTTCAAAAAGCATTAGGGAAGGTGGAAATCCCAAGTGAGCAAGGCTCAAACTCGGGTCCTCAACACCCTCAACCCAACGCTTTACACACACCACTCACTACCATTGTGCTACAATAGCTCATCCGTCCTCCTTTGCATGCATTATTCCTATATCCACTTTTTGGCCCATTAAGCTTATAAGCCCGTTTTGATTTTTAACAGCTTATTTTGATAAGCTGTTTTGCCTAGCTTATTTTTCTTAGGATTGTCATAGTTTAAGCAATTTTTCAGAATTTTTTCAGAATTTTTTTAAAACGTTTAGTATTTTTTTTATATCTAATTTTCATTAAAATCGTTTTTAATTCATAAAAAATTATAAAAAAGTCAAAAAAATATAATTATTTTTTAGAAAATTTTCTTTTAACATTTAGAACTTAGGAAAATTACATTTGCTTTCGTTGGGTTTAAATTACAAAATTTGGATTTTTAAAGACAATGCATTATGTCACACAGGAATAAATTGTAGATTATAGGATATAAATCATAAAAAATGAAAAAGTTTTGAAAAATGGGAAAATGGGGTGTTTTAAAGCTAGTGATTTCTTAGCTCTCTTCACAAAAGTCTTTGCTACTTTCCAAAGATTTAGTTTGGGGAAGTTTTGAGGTATTTCGTTTTAGGGCATATAATATTGCGTGTGGACACGATAATCACTTAGTTTGAGGAATTTTGATATGTGTGAAAACACATATTTGTTTTATATCAAAAATGGCCCTAAAAAGATAAAATTATATATAAAATGCTTGTATATTGCTTGTTTTATCTTTGTGATTGTGTCGGTACGGATAGCGCAAATATCACAAGAAAATGGTCAAAACCGGACAAACACGGACACGAGACGGAAAGA
>BQNB010177435.1:0-12966 GCA_026074375.1 Tanacetum coccineum
ACTCGTTGATCCCAGGGTCACCTGATGGTCCAACTAAGCTCACTAAACTAAAGGCAAAGACAGGTCAATATTTGCGATCCTATGATTCTAGATATATAAATTGCAATATGGAGAGCTATCCCGGACTCTTAGCCTACGCCCAGACAACACCGAAGTTGCAGCGCATTAAATATGTAGGACTAGACCTAGTTGAATGATAGGTCACATACTTAAGCACGTAAACAAGTATAAATTGATAAACATAATCAACAATCAACGATAAATTAAGCAATCGATATAAACAAACCAAACATTAAATCTTCATAAGCATGTCATTGTAAAAATACACACGGTTTCATATATGAACGATTAAAGAAAAGAAACCTTAACCGATGCGTATTTGGTTGCGCAAAGATTACAAGAGTTTTCCTACGATCTTTAGGCTCTTTTCTGACCTTCTATGCTCTTTTATTCGTCTCTTGGTCGACTTGGTGGTTTAGGGATTCACTTGCATACCTAAAACTGAGTTTATGGTCTTCTACTTATAGAGTCTGGAAACAAGTCGATACGTCGTATCAGGAGATGTGGGATATGGCGTATTGGAGATTTCTTGGAGTAAGAACCATGGTTGATATCTTTTAGAATCTTCTACTATTTTGACCTTCGATACGGTGTATTAAGTCGTTAAGATACGGTGTATTGGGTCTTCAATCCTTCATGGTTATTCGTGAAGTGCAGGCACGGATATGCCGTATCTTTCTTGATGGATATTGTGTATTGGATGTCAGAATCAGTTTTCTTCATATTTCTTTGTTTAAGCTCCAGAATGCATGCCTTTTAGTTAACTTTCACCAAGTACTCCATAATTACTGCATTTCTCAAATACAAACGATTAAGTAACAATTCTTTGCAATAATTATATAAAATGGGTTATTTTCATGGGATAAATGATGCTATAAAAGTGACGTTATTTGACGTCATCACCATTTTATAAAAGTATAAGATTAACGCACGTTAGACGAGAGAAAAAAGACTTCTAATCCAGTATTCCGATCATAAGCCACACTTCGCTATATACACATATATATATATACAACTAACATACAACGTGTTAACACCAATCCATATAATCATGCTCGTAAGTCCATGTGTATTGTGGCGCATGTATAATTATGTTGGCCACCATAATTATATATGCCCACTTTTACACGTGTACTCCCTCTCATGACCATACTTCTTAAAGTTAACACACCACATAACACATAATATTAAGCACCCATATCATCACAATCTCAAAATAATCCAAAAGGAACTTAAAGCATTATATTAAATAATCCATAATATCAACAAAACAAAACCCCTAAGTATGGCTCCAACCACCAAAACAACCAAATCCTAAAAAAATAAAACGAGAAAGAAAATCTGGCAACATGCAGATAAAATGGGCTGGAGCAGTCCAATTTGGGTCAAACACCGCTTGCGCAGGTGTCTTCCAACTCTTTAGGCTTAGGTTCACTTCTGGCCGTGGACTCAAGGTTTGACTCAATCTCCTTCGGTTCCTCTTCTTCTTTCAGATCCTCTTTTTCTTTCGGTTCTTCTTTCGGATCCTCATCTTTCTTCTCAACCTCAAGGACACTCCCAGGCGACTGCACCTCTTTTGGAACAGGTGGAGTTTTAATAGGTACCCGGTGCTTATAGGGTGTTCGTATCATCCTCCCTCTAGTGATTGGACAAGTCCATCTCCTTGGTCCAGTTGGGTAAACAATCTCCCATCGGTATCTCCTAGGGGTAGGGGTAGTCATGGCTAAAAAGAAAAAGAAGAAAAGAAATAAAAACTCATCGCATTAGATATCAATTGACGAAAATAAGACTCTCGAAAAAGTAAGGAAACAAAGCGCCTAGATAGCTAAACACGTAGATCTTATGATGCAACTATATGAAGGACTCCTAGGTTTTGGTCTAGGTCAAACCACCTACTTTTCTATAACCAATGGCTCTGATACCAATCTGTCATACCCTGCCATGGCGAAAACACGAGGCGTAACATGATAGGCATCATCACAACACATTGATGTCAACAATAAAGAATAACTAGAATGCAACTAACTTAAAATCCAAAGTGTTATGACGACACCTAACACAAGAGGGGTCTTGTATTGAGGTTTTTCGCACACACAATACATAGACATAGAAATAAATCCAAACATAACCACATGATTGATCAAAATATCCAAAGTACAAAAATATGAAATCTAGTCTCTAGAAAAGAAGGCTCCATAATGCAGATTCCTAATGTCTCACTAGCCACGCATCTTAACATCTTTAGCCTCACTATGCTCACCTGAAAATGATTTTTTAAACGTCAATATAATGTTTGTGAGATTCATAGGTTTAAGACAATTACTTACTCTAGCTGTGAATCAACATCAAAGGGACATACATGAATATTATACACAAATGTAGGCAATTTATATCATCACAAAGCATGGGGTAGGTGTACCCCTTCCGATCCAATAAATCACAAAGCATGGGGTAGGCGTACCCCTTCCCATCCAACAATCACGAAGCATGAGGTAGGCGTACCCTTTCCGATCCAAAAATCACAAAGCATGAGGTAGGCGTACCCCTTCCGATCCAACAATCACACATTTCCAATATAATATCAAGTAATGTCTAAAACCAAGTAAAACAATTATTCGCAGCAATTAAAAGATTTCAAAACCATTTAGTATCATTTTCACCTAAGAAAACATAGAAAAAGGGCTATGAATACTCACCTCAAACTTCACAAACGCTCATACGAATTGGAAAATAATATACACAACAAGGTTAACGGGTTACTCATGATCAAGGCTTTACGGCCCTAAATCATGTAACCTTTCAATTGACGGATTCTAAGGTCTATCATACACCTATAGACATCCTACCATGCTTTCCATACTTTATTTGAATCTGACACACTTTTTATCCCCATATTCAATTTCTCAGGTTATGGTAGAATTTTGTAGTCATTTTACAACCACTAATAAAATACTAAACGACCCAAGACTTCCATATTACATCCAAAACATCTTCAATGAGTTATGTAACTACTGTAATTTTTAGAAAAAATAATAGTAAGTCTAACTATTTTTTTAAAAATCCAACTTCACAAAGTGTCCAGATTCGGATCTAATCTGCACACCAAAAAGTTTAACCTTATTAAGCACACTTAGACACATAGAAAAAATCTATAAAAATTCCAAAAATTAATAAACACCTAGAACTTACTCCAGATCGAATTTCATTAATTAAAAACATGTTTTGATATGGTTTTTGACTTCACAAACACAACCCAAAATTTGTCCCAAAAACTCAGATTTGACAATGAATCTTGTAAAATTATTTTGACTGACTTTCACTCACTTTTATTTTGTGGAAACACATGGGATGGAAATTAGACTCTCTGTAGATAATTTTAGGCTTAAGAAAATTGATAAAAGCTATTCTTATGACCGAGTTATGACTCTCGCAAGATGACCTAAAATTCTGCCCAGTTTTTAATTATGAATTTAACACAATTAAACCTAGTTAAACCTACCCATATGCTAATTATTATCCCCTAATCAATGATAGATAAACAATACTTCATAATTACAGAATTTTATTAACCCTAATCAATCAATTTATTGATTACATAATTAAGACAAAGATTATATCATAACCTAGATTACTAGAATAAAGATTTGACATGGTTTTAAATTTGAGAAATATGATCTAACTTTGATCTTTGAAGCTTCAAAAAATAATTATAATGGTGTTTAGGGTTTTTGGTGTTTAGGGTTTTTGGTGTCTAGGGTTTTAATAGGATTGGGCTTTTGTCCCTTTTTTGTAAGCATATCCAAATAAACTCCCTTTTAAATAATAATAAAATTTATAAAATTTTCGTCCCATATCATATATATATATATATATATATATATATATATATATATATATAGTGGTATTTTCTTTGCAGAACCACTTTTTTGTACAGAATCATCTTTTTTACTCTTAATAATGCATGATGTACATCATATTAATGCAAGATGTCATTATTGTAAATATCTACTACTTATTTTAGAAAAAGAAAATAAATCAAGGGTAATTTAGGTATTTGGATTCATCCCTAAAAAATTGCTAAATACCAAAAAAAAATTGCATCCTCTATTTTCTAAAAACCTTTCTCTCTCTCACTTGACCTAAAAACCTCCATCGATTCTCTTTTCCTCACACAAAAAAACTAGCCGCCATTCAAGTTTTCTTTCCTTCTCCCTTTATCTCTTAACCGATTCAAAAAAAAGTTATAAAAAGTGACGTCAGAAACAAACCATTCATCAAACTATTATATATCATCCTTTTGATTTTGGCTGGTTCGTAGATAGCACAAGAAGATAAACCACAAATTATATATAATTATAGCCGCCATAACCGCTTCCATCTACAACTTCTTCCATCATTATTTTTACGATGGGTTTATTCTTTTTCTTTATTTTTTTCAGATCTATGATATGATGGGGTTATTCGAATACATAAGTAAACCTTCTCATAGTTATGGATGTTGGTTCATGGTTTGGATCTGTTTATTAGCTTTAACTTTTTTCAGATCTTTCGTGGTGATTCGTGGTGTTGGATTTGTTTAGTATTATTAGTTTGTTTCAGAGTTTGTTTGAATCATACTAGGTATGTTACTGGGTTCTTTACTGGTTACAGTTTAAAGGGATTGGCTTCACATTATTATTTCTTTGTTGATTATCATGATGCCTCTTTTTTTATTGTTGTTTTATAGATACAATATAGTATGAGACGTAAAGCTTTTGAGATTTAAAGAAGTATGGAAATAATAATTTTCATGGCACTTTTCTAAGAAGTTCACTTCTTCCGGTAACCCACGTTGTGCATATGTGTTTTAATCTTCTTTTGAGATTTAATCTTCTTTACTTTTAAGATTAAAAGAGTGTGCATATGTGTTTTAAGGTTTATAACATAACTTGTGCGAGCATATGTGTTTTAGGTTAGTATATGATTAATGAAATGGTGTGCATATGTGTTTTGGAGGTATGTGTTTTGGAGGTATGTGTTTTGGAGGTATATATTTTAAATAATGAATATATGTTTTTTTATGATAATAATAACAAATGTTTTGTAGTTTCAGGTATGCGAACATGTTTTGTAAAGACGGAGACCATGACCGATATAAAAAGTGCATATATGTCTTGGAGGAGTACTTCATGTTCTAATGAATTTGATGAAAAAGCGAAGCTTGCACATATGATCTTGGAAGAGTGCACATATGATCTTAGAAGAGTGCACATATGTTTTTCGAAGAGTGCACACGTGTTTTTGAACAACATGGATATAGTTGGATTTATATTTATAATGTATTTTATTTGATATCAATTGTTTATGTATTTATTTTTTTGGTTTGTTATTTGTATTTGAAATGTATTTAATTTGATATTATTTTTTGTCTATATTTTGTGTTATAAATTTTGAAGATTAAAGAATGTGCACAAGAAATATATGTGTAATTACCATATTAAGTTAAAAATGTACACTAGAAACATGGAATTTACAATATTAAAAAAACATGTATGCACTCATTTTTTTTCTTTTAAAAACAATATATACTAAAAATATATATAAAATATAAAAAAATTAATTACGAAAATTAAAAGGTTTTTAAAAAAACGTTTTTTAATTAAAAAATTCTAAAAAAAGTCAAAATGTGTTTTGACTATTATACCCTTTTGAATTAAATAAAAAAGGTAATAATACTAAATTCTAATTGGTTTAAAGTGGTTCTGTAGGTTCTGTACAAAAAAGTAGTTCTGCAAAGAACGGTCCCCTATATATATATATATATATATATATATATATATATATATACATGTGTGTGTGTGTGTGTATTCCTTTTATACTTCTACTAAACTATACACTAAATTTTTTTTAACACTTAATTAAATACACTACTTGAAAGAAAAACATACATACTACTATTAAATTTTTCACAACTATATTTATTTATAATATCATAAATAAATTAGGAAACCTTAATATACTAAAATAATCATAACTCGATATTAACGATTCATACTCGATACGCTAAATTCTCAAACACTCAAATGCACAAATATTCCAAAATCATTATCAAATACGAAATGGAATGACTAAATCATCCATTTCAATTCTCACAAGCACATATTATAGCACACATATCGAATCACATAAACTACCAAATCGACTTATGCACATAATTTAAAACACATAAAGCTAGCTAGGTTAACACTAACGGTAAAACTAACCTTGTTAAATAGCGGTTGTCACAGTTGACGCCATCACAATTGCATAGTGACGACGTCACAATACGTAGCGACGACGTCACGATTAGCCAACAGAAGAAAACCTAAAGGGTTTCGACAGGCTGACGGTGTCGCAAAATGTGACAACCCGCATTTTCATGTCATTTTACGTCAATAAACTCAAAACTATATACTTTGAACATTTACGTTTTCACTTTTAATTTCAATCGTTTAGTTAAATCACGTAAACCAAAATCAACAATCAACGTAAACCGACATCAAACAAATAAAAGTATACATCAAATAAGTGTTATATTATTTTTACGAAAATAATAATTAACTTTTTATATTTTTATACGTTATGTAAAATGTTTACGGTTTGCATGTTGGAACCTTTTTGCATACAAATAAACCATTCTACCTATCTACACTCAACCAAATACCCACAATTATACCCAATACCCAAAAATTATATAATTTCCTTCATATATATATATATACATAACCGGTTACATATACAAAACAACCCAAAAGTGATACAAATTTCCTTCTAGAATTAACCATGTGTTATAAACAAATGCAAGCAACCCTCTTACATTTCTACTAACCATTCTTACACAAAAGGACCAAGCCATACATTTCTTACTCAAAACCACTTCTTCTCCATGCTAGTCATTCCAAACCTCCTAAAACCATGGTTTTGTGTTTAATGGTTTCTAGATATTTTTGCTATAAATAGAATCTTATTCCAAGACTTTCTCATACACTTAGAAACTTAGTAAAAATCACAAAAATTTTCTCCTTGTCTAGCAAGAACCTATGGCTCAAAATTTGTACCAAAAATATTTTGTAGTTTTCATTTCTACAACAATACAAGCATACAAGTGTATTTAGGGTTGATATCTAAGGTGTATCAAGTGGTTTTGCAAGTAAAATTAAGGGTTTAGCTAGAAAGGAAATTAGGGTTTTCAAAGAAGAATTAGGGTTTTATAAAAGGATTTTGGGTTGAAGAATTAGGGTTTGATTTTGTGTTCATCTTCTTTTTCACTCAAGGTTATCATAAAAACCCTACACTTTCATTTTATATATTTCTTACATACATACATATTTATTATCTTGTTAAATCACCATCTAGTTATTATTTTATAAAGTTTATAAAATAAATCAAATTTATACATAATCAAGAAAATACATATTCATGGTGAAAAGGTGTTTAAAATATGTTAGAATGCAAGAACATATTTTATTTGGTATATTCCAAGTGTTGAATAATTTATATAATTAATTGTTATAAATTTATTTATGTAAGTTTTATAAATAAATAATTGTTCTAGCCATATTATTTGGACATATTAGACATAAAATAGTTGGACATAAATTTGAAGACTTAAAGTATACAAATGATGTGGTATTAATTAAGTTAGAAGACTTGTAATATTTAAATCATGAAAAAATTAATAAAAACAAGTTTTATAAACTTATATTTCAGACAGTTTGAATATTCTGTACTAGCACGAATTTTTATGCAAAATATAAACTTCATATTATGATAGTACGTTTCAAGACGATTTCGAATATATAAAAAACTTGAAAAACGGAGTTATAACGAAGGAGAGATGAATTTTTCGTGATTACGATCATTAAATACATAAAAACTGTTTTTATATAAAACAAGTTATAAAACCTGTTTCTGCACGGATTTTTAGACAGTTTATAAACATATTATTATGATAGGTTATCTCGACACGATTTCGTACATATAAAAAACTCAAAAAACGGACATAAAACGAGAAAGTTATAAATTTTTAAAGATTTTGGAAACATAATATTTCTCACAGCTTTTACAAAGCTGTGAAAAACTATGAAAAACTGTGAAATTTGAAATCGGTGTTTTTGAGGGCTTTCGGGTCTGATTCGGCTAAAGAAGAAAAACTACAAACTTGATCGGAATGACGTTTTACTGTGAATATCAAAGTTTTCGGAACTTAGAAGTGTATAAATTGTGAACTAGACATCAAAGAAACTAAATAACTTTTATATAAAAATTTCTGCACTAATTTCCTGACATGAATAGTGTTGGTTCGTTTGGGCTATAAGAACTTTAGAAAATATTTTAGCATTACTTGTATAATATTTATACGCGGTTTAAAACCTTATAAATATTATTTTATAAAACACTTGAACTATATATTGTGACACTTTATAAATAATAAAAATGTTAAATCAAACGATATCGACAATAATTATTTATCGGACAAATGTGATATTTTACAAAGTACATATACTTGGACATTAAATATCAAGCGTAATTTAAATATTGTTTCAACACTTAATAACTAAACGAAAACTATTAGGTGGTGATATAACTTGATAATGTACATTGTTGTATTTATTTTAAATACATTACACTTATACGACCTATAAATAATTAGGTTGCATTCGGGATCATTCGTGACATTTCACTTTATTGATTTTGCTATAATCAATACATTCACATAAGGTGAGTTTCATGGCCCCTATTTTACTTGTTTTGAACTATTTTGGGGGAGAATACATGCGCATTTACAAACTCGTTTACATACTTGATTTCATAACTTGTTTACATACTCGTTTACATACACGTTTCCAAACTTGTTTACATACTTGTTTTCATACTCATTTACATATCTCGAGGCGGGATACATTGCTCATTTTACAAAAGGACACAAGTACAACACTTTTCATTGTTTACAATAATTGCGTAGCGTGCCTAAGTAATGATAACCCACACTGCCCATTATCATGAACTGTTAATTACATTGTGTAAGCGCGAGTGTTATAAATAGATCTATTTTGGATTGACAGCCCCGTTCGGGTGAGTAGCGCTCACTAGTTCGACGGATTGAACTAACGGACGTATACCATGTCGGAACATTGAACTACATTAACACTTATAGTGCCTGAAAAGATTGGCATACATACAAGTCGGAGCCTTAGTGTTATGAACTTAGTGCAGTCGTAATCACATTTTCGTGACTATTGTATATGTTACAATGGTCACATACAACTTATTAATCTTTGAATTCAACATTTATACTTACATTTTTGTGACTATTGTATATGTTACAATGGTCATACATACTTTATGAATCTTTGGTCTAACCTTTATACTTACATAAACGTATGAACTCACCAACTTTATGTTGACACTTTTAAGCATGTAATTCTCAGGTGAATAAGCTGCTTGACTTAACTGATGTGCATTGGAGTCTAGACTTTTCAAGAATACATTCATGGATTTTCTTCTTCATTCAAACTATCAAATCTCGTTTGTATTATTTTAGTTTTACATTTTGATTGCAAACCTTAGCAAATGATATAACCGTTCAAATTTTAAATTAAATCAAAACGAGATTACTTTTCAAACGAATTCATTTAGTGGTCATTCTCTCTGTATTCTTGTGCTATTGTATTTAGGAATTACACTCCCGGATAATATTTGCGGTGACCCATTTTGGGGGTGTTACAGATACTATCCACAGCCTCTTCCAGATTTGTTGTAATCAGTTTAAAATTTTCAAGTGAATTTGACGATGATATACCCAAACCAAATACACACTATATTCATATTAATTCAAGGTTAACTACCGTAATCGCTTAATTGTAAATGGTGGGGAAAAACTAATTAAGCCGGGAGAAAAGACACCTCACATGGATTGTGACCAACCGTGCCATCGAAAAAAGGATTAACAACCATAAATGGCGGACAGAAATGAAATGGAGAGAGGAAGGGAGAAAATACACCTCAATTAGACCAACCGTGCAATCGGAAAAAGACAAAATTTTGAACAGTACACGACACTGCATTAACAAAGTCTTCAGGGACCAACGGTGCAACGAAAATTTTGTGTGAAAAGACCATTGTGCCCTTCAGTGGAAGGGCGACGTGGCCAGGCTAACGACGGAGATAACCGTCGTTAGGCATAACGGGGCTTCAGGGACCAAACGGGTAACATCAGTGTCAAAAAGAGACCTCGTTATTTGGGAACCAAACAGGCAAACGAGGTGGAGTAGAGGAACCAACGGTGTAATTTACCCTAATAATTATTTGATTACTATGAAAGGATCATTAGTCGAAGAAATGGACTCATAAGTTTTTTTGTACGTTCGAATAAGGGAAATAGCTAACCCAAACACCCTCCTAATGTATATGATAACACATTCCCAGATATCATGGTTGATTCCTATTCCAAGCTTCTACATCAAATTTGAAAGTCATTTTCTTTTGAAATATGAAACAATAATTTTATATATATAATTCCGTATAGGGGCAATTTCATATTTCCCCCTCTTTTCACCATTAATTTCATATTTACCCAAACATGCATCAAAAGTGTGGTACATCATGCATTCAAATGTTGTAATTTGGGTATATTCTCTTTTCTATTGCCGACGGAGCAGAGAGAAAAAATGATGACATTGCATTATGTATTAACCGTCAGATCAACCTAAGCTTTAATCTAATCCGTTTAAATTGGTGTTTGACTTTGACTAATTTATTTAGAAGAAAAGGTGGTATATGAGGGGTTTAATTGATTAAGATGATGATAACTAAAACAACTGACTAATCCTATTTTCTTGGCTCTACTAAACCCTCTTTCATCATCCTTCGAAATATATTGTAGAATAATTTACAAAACTATCGGACACAATTTTCGTTATGTATACGCCTAATTATGAATGTTGTCTTTAGTACATATTTTTGCTTTCAAACTTCAAGTTCATTGTGATATGGTTTTTATTCAGTTTGTATTTCTTTTTTGCATAAGAAATTATGAAAAATTTGATTTATTTGGGTACGTATTCAAGTTTTTTTATAAATTTTAGAAAGTAATAGAAATGATAAATTTGCGTATAACTATGAGTTTTTCAACACTTGATATAACATATTTACGTGTTTTAAAAAAAATTAAATGTTTTATTTTTAATTTTTTTATAAATAAGGTAAACAAGTTTAACTTATGAAACTATTAAGTCTTTTATTTCGAGTCTTAAAGCATATATCAACTGTTAAAAGACAAAAACCACCAATAACATGTAAATATTTGATAATAAAAGGAATAAATTACGAAAATGTCATTTCATAAAGTTTAGCGATTATGTTACGACTCTTTTATAAATCTATACCAATAGTGAGTGTTTCGCGAGACAATTTTATCTATAGAGGGTCCTTTGTAAATTATAGAAAGATCTTTTATAGAAAATTACATATCTACTTTTCAAAATCAACATAACCTATATAAACAAATAATTTTGAAATAATTTAATTCCATAATATGTTACAAAATGAGTGTTGTGTACAACACATTGTGACATGATATATAATCATAATCTTTTTATAACGAGAGATGCTTTTGTGTAAAAAATATGTTTAACATAAACAATGTATACAATCTTAAAAAGAAAAAAAACCTAAAGTTCTCAATGTTGAATGTATGCAATCTTATAGAGATAATTAATTAAATTTTTTATCCTAAGTAAAATTATAATTGCATATCTTTTAGTTAAAATATAAAAATGTATCTTGTCAATTTCAAATTAATTTATATTGTAATTTTCTTAAGTTTTGTGTTATTTTATTCGTGTAACAATTAAATAGAAACCAAAAGAGTAGGCAAGTATACTTTTTTTCCTTTTAAAACAAGAACTCGAGCAACGCACGAGTATTGCACTTAGGGTCCGCAAATAGAGTCTCTAAAAAGGTAATGTAGCCAAATATACACATATTTGTTTTTGGAGGAGCGGTTGACGAGAATGTGGTTAGTGAGCCTCAAGTTGATGAGGTTGATGTTAATGATGTTTGAGTTGATTACTTTTAGTCTTTTATAGCCCAAAAATACTACTTCTTTCGTCTCAAAATTATTGTCCCCTATTGACTTTTCAAATCTTTTTCTTTCAACTTTGAGCTTAAATATTTCTGTTTTTGTTATATAATACTTAATGAAAAGTATATCAATTGATTGACTTTTAAATGTATTTTCATACCTATGATTTTCATCAAGTATTATGTAACATAAACATATATATTTACGGTCAAAGTTAGAAGAAAAAGACTTAAAAAGTCAACAAGGGACAATAATTTTAGGACGAATGGAGTATTAAACACAAAGATTTATAAAATAAAAAAATATTTTCAAACGTGACAATCCTTCAAATCTAAAAGCTAGAAAATGAATGTTTCACATCACCCTATTAATTATTTATGCTCTCAATTCATAGTTGAGTGTGGACATTCTTCCAAATTTGTTTTCTTCATTTTCAATTGTCTAGGTAGCATTCTAAAATGTGAGTTTCTAATTGTTTTTTTTTTGAACGGCAAATTGAAATTATTAAAAAAACTAGCAAGAAGCTAGAAAATTACAAAGATATAGATTTAGGACATTTCATCCAGTAAATCCAATCAATATTGTTTTTACATCTATTGGAACACCAAGTAAAAGAGTACGAAACAATATCATCAAAAAGAAGCTCCATACGCGGATGAGAAGATCCAAAAAGCACTTGGTTGCGAAATTTCCAAATCATCCACCACATAACATAAAAGACCCCTTCTAGCATTTCCTTTTGAGCTTTAGAAAACCGAGTAGTTTTGAACCAAGCAATCCATTCTTCGTAACAAGAAAAATCT
>BQNB010177436.1:0-12966 GCA_026074375.1 Tanacetum coccineum
TATATCTTGTGTTATTGATCTGAGAAGTAACACGCCCCGGACCCATATTCCGCTGTGACCCAATTTGGGGGTGTTACAGAAGATGTTGTTGTTGTCGACGTCTTCGAGATTGCGAACGAGTGCGCATAAAAAGAAAAACTAAAAATTAAAAAGCAAAATTTTACACTAATTTTTTTTTAGCAATGAATTTTAACGGTTACACGAAAGTGACTTAAACCAAATAATCAACTATTTCACGGTAGCTCTTGAAAATTGCTTTTCAATGTGAGCCGTACTTGGTAGAGACACAAATGGCAAGTGTTAAATCTTTGATTACGATTTGGGAACAATTGCAAGTTCACCGGAAATTGAAATGATAATATCTCAATAGAAGATATTATATGTTGGTGTTCGATTACCAACTTTGTGTATTTATTTATTTTATTTTTTTATTTTATTTTTAGACAATTTTTATGTTTTTGATTTTTTGATTTTTTTTTTATCTTTTACTTATACTAAAAAGAAAAGGAAAATATTTTTTTTACTTTTTATATTTTATTGATTTTTTTTTTACTTTTGAATTTTAAACAAGAATGAAACTTTCGAGGACGAAAGGATCTTCAAACCAAATCGACAAACATAAAACGAAGGAATCGTAAACACTAATCCCCGGCAGCGGCGCCAAAAACTGATTCGTAAGTTTTATATACCTAAAATATATATAAAATATAATATCTTAAAAGAGTAATTAAGAAAATTACCAAGTTTCCCTTGATAAAATTCACTCTCAAAAATATATATAATATAATATAAAATACGTATATTTAACCGGGTAAGAATGATCACCCGGGTCGTTTCCCCAACGACTAGTGAAATTGAAACCACGTTTTAGTTCGGATTCTGATTTGAATGAAGCAAAGATATCAAATTTGGAAAGATAAGAAAATAAAATTAACTTGAACAATTACGGAAATGCAACTATAAAGCAAATTGACTAAAATTTAACTCTAAAAATGTAAACTAAAAAAAAAAAGTGCCGAAAATTATTTAAAATAAAAAGCCCTAATTTTTATCTTTTTATAAATGTTTAATTAAACTAATTAAAAATTAAACCTACTAATTAAAAATTAAACCTAATTACTAATTAAAACTATTAAGCTTAGTTAACAACTTAAGTAATGGACTAAAGGTGCAAAGATCTAAGAGACTAACGGGGAAACTTAACAACTAACGGAGGGGCTTACTTAGTAAACAACTAAATTTGAAAGTTACACTTGAAACCTGAGATCTATCCCGATCCACTAAATTAAGTCCCAATAAGCATTTGAAATTTTAAACGAGCTTAAACGAAAAACTCAAAGAAAGCAAAGATGTAAAGGAACTAGCGGGAACAAAATTAATAAAAGCTACTTGGGCTGAAACTCACAAATAAGCTCAATAAAAGCTTATTTTTAAACTGACCTCAGAAAGGAGGCCTTTGAGCTTATCTTTACTTAACTAGCTATAAACTGCTCGATTTAAGCTTAATTCTAAAAAGGAAAAGTGATCTAGAAAGCTTATGATTCTTAATCTAAAATGCAAGAAAACTAAGCTAGAATTGCTTTTAACTACGAAAATTTAGCCAGAAACAAGCAAACTCAGGAAATAAACAAGTAACACAAACCCCAAATAGACAAAAAACTTAATAAACTAAACAAACTTTAAAACTTTTAAGGACTTATTAAACTACTTATTATCCATCTAAATAAGCTATAAAACTTAGACTTAAAAGCTTGAATTAAACAAATTTAAATCCTAAAGTTTCTAAGTACTGTTTTTGGAATTTTCAGGTTTTTTTATGACTTTTGACAGCAAATTAAGCTAAGACAATAAGCTAGAAAACAAAATTAAAGACTTAAACTATATTAAGCTATATTAAAACTGTAACTCCACTGAAATTGGTTAAGTTAAACCTTAAAATTATCTACCATATTAATCTACGAACACAGCAGTAACTAACAGAGGTTAGTACTGCTATAGTAAAAGGTTCAGCAGTTCCTTTCAAGAGAAGAGTACTGCTGATGCAATTGACTTTTGAAAATAGAATAAGCTATGAAATAAGCTAAAAATGAAAACTAAAACGAGATTTATAATAAGCTATAAACTAAACTTAATCCGTCCTATATTGGCAAACAAAATCTAAAGCTTAACAGTACTAACTTATTGGTTAGTACTGTAGTGTAAAGGTTCAAGCATTACTAATTATGTTAGTACTTTAAGGCTAGTGCAATTTAAGAGAGCACTAGTGAAACCAAACACCCCGTATAAGACTATTGAAGATTTAAGAAAAACTATTTAAAGGAACCTAATGAACAAATTCTCCAATACCAGATAAAAAACTAGCTTAAAACAGACTTAGTAATACAGGATTACACAACTTGAATAAGTAAGAATTCTAAGATCCTTATCTAATTAACTAATATTTTTGGTTTTTAGAGGTTTTTAAGACAAATATATGAAAGACTAAGATCTAAACTAATTTAATCAAAACAGATAAACAACTATGATTATTAAGCTAAACAATACAAAATAAGCACTAATAAGCAAAGAGAATAAGCAAATAAGCAACTCTAATGTATATAAAGCATAATATCATTAATTTAAAGCTAGAATAAAGGAAATGAAAGAGAAACTTACAACTCCCTCTAGCTAAACAAGAGGACCACTAAAGGCAGGCTACAAGCTCCCTAACTTATAATAAGCCTAGGGTATAAGTCCCTTGGGATCTCTTCCAAGTAAGATCCCCTTTCCAAAAAGCTTTAATCCAATAGAATCCATGTAAGATTAAACTGATTTAAGGTTTAGATAAGATTAAACTGAATTCAATAAGCTCTATTTCAGCTTATAGACTGAAAGAGCTTTAAATGAGCTTATTAGCTTATTGAGACAACTTAGCTTATTAAGAAGCTTATGACTTTAAATAGAGCTTAGTAAATAGATTTAAAACAATAAAGACTTATTACATTAATTACAGAAACTGATTACATTTACTAGAAAACGAAATTACATTTAAGAAAAATACAAATTTTTGCTAGACTAAAAAATTACTAAAAACCTAGATAAGAAAAAGATAAAAGCTAGATCCGATCCCCCCTTTGTGTGTGAGGAGTGAGGCCTATTTATAGTGCCAAGCTGAAGCTTCCAGACCCTTTTCCCTTGCTACCCAATCCTTCAATCTCTGCCATTCATTTCCCAATCATTTGAGCTTCAATCGTGGCCGTTTGATCAAGATGTGGACACCTGAGGATTGCCAGCGTGTCATTCCCTTGATGTGACGTTTGTGCTAGTTTTGTGAGTGTTTTTTAGCACAAAAACCCACATAAACTTGTGCTTCTTTCATTGTTTGACGTTGGCTCCTCTTGAGATAAGGTTAAAGATCCTTTGATAAAGACTGATTTGTCCATTCCATTTGGATGTAGACCTCTTGAAATGACTTAATCACCTCTAATTTTGATTTGCCCCTTGTTTTACCATAGGGGTGAAAACGGGGAGAATGATGAACAGTAAAAGGGATTGGCGCCACTTTTTGATAGTTAAAATTGTTATAACTTTGGGGAGTTTGCACAAATGGCCCTTCTCTTCCTTTTCTTCTTTTCTTGTTATAAAATAGTTTTTGAAATTGCAAAACCAGCCCTTGTCTTTCATTACAAGGAGAAATGGGCTAGGATTTGGGTTTTGGCTTTGTATCTTTGCATCGACTTGTACTCTTCTGATTTCTCGGTGTCTGGCTTGCTCTTTATGCTGATTTTCCTTGTGATATTTTGACTTATCCGTACCGCACACACAAAACACAAATACAAGCATATTTTTGCCATTTTTGGTCTGTTTTGGGTTTATTTGGGTTATTTTAGGTATAAATGGATATGCGTATTTTACACTTATCAATGATATTAAGATATAGACTTGACACATTAGGATGTTTACATGATATAAACATAGATATAGATGGCATTGGTAGAGGTTGCATAAGCTTGTTTACTTTAGAGATGCAAGTTACGTTGCATAATGAGATAAAGCAAAAATTTCACTGTAAAAAGGTATATATTATTATAATAGATTGATCATTACATTGATGAAAATTATCGGTTTGTATATCTCCCCCACTTAAAAGAAATCTCGTCCCCATTTAGTTGGATTGCCGGAGTGATGGTTTGAAAAACAAGATGTGATACTTGGCACGAATTTGATCTCACGTTCCCACATAAATTCTGGTCCCTCTTTTAGAGTTCCATCTACCTTTGACTATATGAAACGACTTGTTATTAGGTTTCGTTGACGTTCTCGATCTATGATCTCCACTGGTTTCTTCCACAAAGTTTATGTTTGTCATTGAATTTAGAAATCACATATCCTTTCTATATCAAAAATGACCTTTAAAAAATGATCAAAATGTGCAAAAATATGATGGTATTTTGTGTAATTTATGTTGTGAATGTGTGGAACAAATATCAAAAATCACAAGAAAACGGTCAAAAACTGGACAAACACGGACACGGGAAAGGAAGAGTATACAAGAGATGGAAGTTTTCTATTAAAGGTCTTTAAAAGTCAACTCTTGGTCAACATTGGTCAATCACAAGAAGACAAAACCCTTGAAAATACCACAAATACCCTTAATGTTAAATCATAATTTTCCACCAAAGTCTTAATTCCCTAAAACACTAACACCGTTAGCCCTTTATTAATAAAATGGACTAACGGACGTTATACTCCTTAAATAAACCAAATAACCATTAGGCCTAATTCCCTTTTAAAATAAACCCTAAGCCCAAGTCAAGCCCGTGTTCACCCTTGGTCAAACATACCCAACATCAAATACAGTTAAAAAGGGCGCGAGTCCTTTTTTTTACTGTTCATGGGCATCAGCTGTCGAGATCAAGGTTGGACGCCTTATCTTTCAAATCAAAGGGTTAAATTAAATTGATGGATGTGGCATCAAGGATTCGAGTACTAAGGCTATGACTGAAAAGTTAGACGTCACCAAGACCCTCTATTGTCCAACAAAACAATAGAAGGACACGCGAATCCTAAAGAAGCACATATGGAAGTAGGATTTTACACTAAATCCCTTGTAAAAGAAGCACACAACCTCTAACACAAGGATTACCATGCTGGCAATCCGTGTGATCAAATATCAATCCAACGGCTAAATACTTGAGATCAAATGATTGGCATGAATGAAGGGACGAGATCAAGGGGAGCGTCTAACAACTTGAGAGCCTAGATCCTTCCTATGAAGCTTATAAATAGAAGACCTCTTCACACACTGCGAAGATATAAAAAAATTTAGATTAATTTTCAGCTTAAAAAATTTAGCTTTTGTAATTTTTCTTTAAAACTGTTTTAGCTTAATGTTTTCTTAATGTAAAATTTCAATTTTCAGTATTGTAATCATCTTCTTTTCATCAATATAATTCAAGTTTTCTTATTTATGCATTTTACTCCTTCACAAGCTCACTTTCATACAAAACATTGATTAATAAGCTGTCACTGTTTCATAAGCTCCTTATAAGCTAATCTCAAGCTCATCTAAGTCTCTAAGCTTAGATTGAACCCAAATTGATCACTAATTTACTTACACATTTAAAATCAGTTTAATACCTATGCTATGGATGGATTTGGTTGCTTTGGATGATAAGCTTACCCTGGAAGAGCTTATGGGACTTTACTAGCTTATCCTTGTGATAAGCTAGAGCTTGTTGATACTCACTTGAGCTTATTCTTAGCCTTGTTTAGAGCAAAGGCTCTTGTAAGTTTTTCAATTTTCCTTTTAAAAGCCTTACTTTACATTTCAGCTTATAGTTGCTTATTGCCTGCTTATTTTTGTTGTTATTAGCTTGTCTCTGCTTATAATTAATTATCAATGCTTAATATGTTCTTTAGTTAGTTTAGATCTTAGTTTTCATTTTTTTTATAAATCTGTCAAAAACAAAAAAAAGCATAGTTGTTAGTATTATTGATTCTGGCTTATTTGCTTATTGGATTTTGTTCATTTTGTCTGTTTTTAGCTCTATAGTATCTGGTATCTTAGTTTTGAGCTCTTATTTGCATTTTCATAAGCTTAAATGGATTTGACTGTGTTTAAAGGGGTGTTTTTGGCACAACAGTACTAACTAAGGAGTTTTGTACTGCTTGTGAACAACTTTGTTTCTTAAAACTAAATTTGAAGATCATTTTTAGGCTTACAGGTTTTGGATTCTAGTGTAGTTTGTTAAGATTGATATAGTTTTTTTTCCTAGCTGCTTATTTTAAACCTGTGATCATAAGGCTGTCATAGTACATTTTTAGCTTAAGAAAAAAAAAACCTTTCTATTATTTGTTATTGCTTAAAATAGTTTAGTTTTAATGTCATAAAGTTGCTTAAATCAAGTCATTTAGTTTTCATTTGTAGATTTTATGATTTGGGTTAAAAAGTGTCATTTGCATCAGATAAAGAAAACAGATAAATAGCCATTTTCCTAAACAATTATCAAGGAAATATTTAGTTTTTAAGTCTAAAAATTTGGTTTCCAAGTAATTTTTAGGTCACTCTTAACCTGTTTAAATTATTTTTTAAAAAATAAGCTATTAGGTCATTTGTTTTAAGCATCAAAGTATCCATATGTCTTTTCAAAACATAAGTTCACTCAACATGATCTGAGTATTTCAGATGTTTTCAACCAGCTTTGTCACTTGTCTTTCAAAGTTCTTTTCAAAAGTGCTTATTTGTAGCTTATAGGTCAAGGTAGAGGTAAGTATAAGCCAATTTGTCTTAAGTGTCCATTAGCTTATAGAAATTTAAGCTTAAAAAGTGCCATTAGGTCTGTTTGGTACTAAGTTTTGCTTAAAAAGCTTATTTGGATTTTCAGCTTATAGCTTGTTCTTTTTACTCATTTCTAGCTTAGACAACTTGATAGTTAGTTTTTTAGAAGCCTTATAGGCTTATTTATTTTTAGATTTAACTTAACATTAGTTTCTAGCTTATTTAGTTTTGATAAAAAAGTAAAAAAAATGGTTAAGTATAGTTTGTCTGAATTTTAAGCAATTCTAGCTTATTAGTAGTTTTCTAAAAAGTTGTTTTCAAAAAAAGTTTTCACATTAAGCTATTTTTCAACTTTGTTTTCAATTTACAAAATAGTATATATATATATATATATATATATATATATATATATATATATATATATATATATATATAAACAAGAGGCCTTGGATTCGAACCCAAGACCTCCTGCTTAACAAACACACGTCCCACACTCTCACACACTTAACCATCTGTGCTACATTAGCTCATCCAACATTCCTTGTTTACACTTTTCTTTTAAACACCTTTTTCATTTCTTAATTTTATTACAAGCCGTAGCTTTTTCCTAGCTTTTAAGAGAGCTTTCGTTTTAGCTTTATTTGGTCAAGCATTTTTTTATAAAATCAAGTAAGTCTTTTACTCTTTTAGTAATTTTTCTAGGAATATTTTAGGATCAAGTTTAGTATTTTTAATCATTTATTTTTATTAAAAACTTTAAAAATTCATAAAAAATAGAAAAATAATCAAAAAAATAAAATTCTTTTTTTCTAAAATTTTCTTTTATTATTCTCTAGGCTTTGGTTCAAAAATTTCTTTCATATGGTTAATATTTTGAAATTGCAATTTTTAAAGAACGGGATTTCGTTCCCGTTTTCTCGTTTTTTTTCGTTTTTAAGTTTAAATAGCTCCTCGTTTTAGGATTTCTTAGCATTTCCTTTTAATAGTCAACTAGGATTATAAATAGTTTAGAAAATCATATTAGGGTAATTTTATTATATTTTTAGGTTTTATTTGTGCATTTCTTTAATTCCGTTATTTTTATGTTGTGTTTTTTGTTTTTTTTTTTTTTTTTTGTGGGGGGGGGGGGGGGGGGGGGGGGGGGGGGGGGGGGGTTCTTTATTTTTATTTGTGCTTAATTGTTTTAGTTGCTTTTAGTTGTAGAAATAGATTATCAATCAAAAATCATATTCGAACCAATTCAAGTCATTGTCCAAATAACAAACGAAGTCTCAATTTCATAAATCTTTGGGAAAACGACCCGGTAATCACTTACCGGTAAATATACGTATTATTATATATATATTTGTGAGAATTTTCCTTACTACCTTTGTCCTCAAGGGTAGTTTGGTAATTTCATATCTATTATATTATTTTACGTGTATAAAATTAAATACATCAAGTTTTTGGCGCCGCTGCCGGGGATTTGTGATTAAGATTCCTTCGTTTGCAGTTTGTCGATCGTGATTTGGAGAACCTTTCGTCTTCGAAAGTCACGCTTTTAAGAAAATCAAAAAAAAAAAATATTAAAAATATAAGAGTAAAAAAAATATTTTTCTTTTCTTTTTAGTATAAGTAGAAGATTATTAAATAAGAAAAATACAAAAATATTTGCTCTTTCGGATTTTTCGATTTTTCTTGTGAATTCATTAAGAAATAAAAAATTAACAAAGTTGGTAAAAGAACACCAACAAATAATACCTTCAACTGAGGTATTATCCATCAATAAGTTCCCGAACCAAAGATTAATTTTTTTTACCGTTTGTGTCACTTACGAAAAAGGCGCACCTCTTTTGTAAAATTTATTTTACTTAAGAGAGTTACCCTAAGTTTGTTGATTATTCGGTAAACAAAAATATTTCCTTTTCTCATTTCTTTTGTCATTTCATTGTTTGTTTTTAGTGCATGCGCACTAGAAATTCCAATTTTCTAATAATTCCACACGTCACCATTCTGAGACGTCGAAATAAAGGACGTGCTCCAAACATAGTCGAACCCGAGCTTCGTACTATCGTTGAAGTTGCACCAATGGCGGAACGAACAATGGAAGAGCTACTCCGTGCACCCACGGAAGGGTATGGAGAAGCTATCGTTTTACCGGAAAGAAATTAATGCGGATCATTTTGAGATTAAGATGAATTTGCTTCAATTGGTTCAAGCGAATCCATTTTACGGTCGTGAGAGTGGAAATCCTCATGCTCAAATTAATAGTTTCAAAAGGATTACCTCGACTTTATGATTTAGGAATATGCCTAACGATGATGTTTCCATATTCGCTCGAGGGAGCCGCTAAAACTTGGTACGAGAAAGAACCTCCGAATTCAATCTTGACTTGGGAGGATCTCGTGACCAAATTTGTGAATCAATTTTTCCCTCCTTCGAAAACCACTCACTTAAAAAATGAAATTTCTTGATTTACACAAAAATTTGAGGAGACTTTTAGTGAAGCGTGGGAACGATTTAAGGGGTTGCTTAGAGCTTGTCCCCATCACGGATTTACGGAGTTAACTCAAGTTGATACCTTTTATAATGGTTTAAACGAGAATGAATGAACAAAGACTCCTTCAAATGTCGCGGCGGGTTGGAAATCTTTTGAGTAAGACGGACTAGAGAAGCTTTTGTGCATAATGAGAAACAAATCAAAAGTTCGTTATTCCGAAATAGATCAAAATGTTTCTAGGTGAATGCTACTTCTAGTAAAAAAACGGATTGAAAGAATTGATAAGCTTGCTGGTGGAGGAATCAACTTTCGACCTTAGTCGAGATTGTTTCTAAAAAAGTTGTCACTCCCGCTCCGGTTAAAGCGGTTGAGGAAACTTGCGTTACTTGTGGTGGTGCCCATTCTTGGTATAATTGTCCGGCTACCGATAACAATCAACTAGTGTTTGTGCGACTACGGGTACTTACAATCAAGTTAACCCTCCAAACCGTGTTGTTATCAATGGCACCGCGTAGATTTGCTTGGTGAAAAACCAATGGTAAAAATTAAGGTTAATAAATCAGGTCAAGTTATAATTTTAATAGGGGCCGGACATTTTTTTCATGGTAATCAGGGTTTCAAGTTCAGAATAATCATTGCTCGAATTTTCAAAATCAAGGATTTCAAAACAACCTTTTCAATGTGATAATAATCAAGTTCAACAGAGATTCTCAATGATTTTTCAAGTTTACATAAGAAGAATATGATCAATTGTTGGAGAAACATGCAAAATCAATCAATCGTTGAAGGAGACCTTAAATATGAAAATTCAAAACTCGATAAATCTCAACTAAAGCCCGTCATGATGAATCAACAAATAACCTTTCAAATAATTTGCAAAACATGATTTAGTGGATTGTTTCAAAACAAAGCTTCAACTTCGGTTTACTCTTCGAGTAATACCATTCCAAACACGAAGGGGTGAGACTGAAAGCGATCACTACTCGAAGTGGTGTGTGCTAGAGGGACCCTCGTTTCCTACTATCCTATCTCCAAAAAAGGTAGTGGAACAGAACGAGGAGTCAAAGGATAAGAGCAACAAAAATTTCAAAGACAGTACAGCTAATCCCACTCCGTTATCACCCATTTCTATTCTGGAACCCGAATGTCCAAAGAGTTTGCCCCTAAAACACTCCCATTCCGGAATTGATGTTTCTGAGAGTTTCTAGCCAAAAATTCCATACCTTCACGTCGTGATGATCAAAAAAGTCCCGTGACAAAGCTAGTCGAAAATCAAATGGAGAAGTTCTTCCAAATCTTTCAAGGATTTGCGCTTCGACATTAGTTTCGCAGATGATGCTTTACTTTTGGATGCAAGATTTGCTACTACGATTAAGGAGTTTGATCATGAATAAGGAAAAAGTTGCGTGAGTTAGCTAAGATTACTGTTTGAACGAGAAGAATTGCTCGGGCGAATGCTTCTCAAAGGCTTCCGAAAAGCTTGGAGATCCCGGCAAGTTTCTTATTCCATGTAATTTCCCGGGAATGGATGTATGTCACGCCTTGGCCGATCTTGGCGCGAGCATAAATCTTATGCCTCTTTATATTTGGAAAAAGCTATCCTTACCCGAACTTACACCAACACGGATGACTTTAGAGCTAGCGGATCGATCGATTACTCGTCCTAAAGGAGTCGCCGAAGATATTTTTGTCAAAGTTGGGAATTTCCATTTTTCTACCGACTTTGTTGTTGTAGATTTTGAAGCCGATCCTCGAGTACCTCTCATACTTGGGAGATCCTTTTTAATTAACCATTAGAGCTTTATTGATGTGTACAAAAGGAGAACTTATTTTAAGGGACGGCAATGAACAAATATTTTTTCATGTCAATGGCACGTCAAAACATCCTCAAAAGCATGTAAACGAGTCAATTAAAATGGTTATCGACACATGCAAGGATAGTTTTAAAAGGTTTACCGACGAACCTGCGTTAGTTTGCTTAACTCCACCGGAAGATGACGAAGATGAAAAGGAAAAGCAAGAAGTGAATAATCTCGTAAAATCGACAAGTTTAATCGCCAACTCGCTTGCACACCTTTTTTATTCGTTG
Organism: Tanacetum coccineum; assembly: GCA_026074375.1. Classification (NCBI taxonomy): domain Eukaryota; kingdom Viridiplantae; phylum Streptophyta; class Magnoliopsida; order Asterales; family Asteraceae; genus Tanacetum; species Tanacetum coccineum. Next base: position 11,329 of record BQNB010177436.1, read on the forward strand.
AGAATTTTAAAGTTATTCAGAAGGAGAGATTTTTCATTCAACAAAACACCTCATGTTTCTTCGGTTTTGCAATCTACAATCCCTTACTTACCGTCTATTGAGCCCAAGATTCTACTCATAATGGGGGACGAGCACCTTAGTACTTTTAGTGTTGAGGAAATTGTCCCATTCCCAATAGAATCCGAGGATACATCCGGGAGTGATAGTGAGAACATTTTATCTTCGTGTGATGATTTCTCTTCCATCAACGTTCCATGTGATGATTTCATGACTTTCTTTAACCCTCTTTTTGAATTTGATGTCAATTTCAACTCTAGTGACATAAACCCTCTTTTTGATAAGGTGTTAGAAGACATCGAGTGCAAGGATTCTTATGATTCCAACCTTGATGAGTCAACTTTCCTAGTCACGCCTCTTTCTAATTCTAATAAGGTCTCACTTAGAGACGACATTGAGTTTTACTTCACCTTGATCCATCTATTCCCTATGAAAGCATTGCTTCCATTCTCGGGATCATCGATGAACCAACCTTTCTCGAACGAGAATGCTGATTATTTGATTTGGAATGTAAACGAATGATTGCGAAAAGAAAATTTAGACGATGCCCATTTGATAAAGCTAAAGTTGTTTCGACCTAGGATATTGGGACAATGTTGGATATCGAAATTTCTATGTGTATTGAGGGGAAGGATATTAATGATTCGGGAGGGAGACGTAAAATCTATCTTGAGAGTTTGCTTAGTGATGATACCACCCATAATCTCTCTCCCAAAGTATTTTTCGATCATGAACCACAACGAATTAGGAATGAACGAGAGAATGAATCTTTGATAACTTTTTCTCCCAAGAGTGATCCTCTTCACCACGAATTCGCCGGTGAACTCATAACACTTCCTCCAAGAATTGTTAAAGAGCACGAAGAATATCTTAATCATATGATGTTGCTATGTGGTAATTCATCTTCCCGGTCGCCGGAAAATTCTCATACAATCATCGAGTCTCTTCCCACATCTACTACTCTCGTTGAGGATAGTGAATCCAATAGGGAAGAGATCGATATATTTTCTGGACCGGATGATTCGATACCACCGGGTATTGAAAGTGATTTTGACTCGGAAGAGGATATTATTGACAACTTGCTTAACAATGATCCCATTCCCGAATATGAACGTTTAACCTTCGACATGGAACCCGATGTGCCTGTGATAAACAATGTTGATGAGCTTAATGAAGACGAATGTTTTAACTCAGGGGGAGGTGAGATTAATGTTGAAGTTGGCGATTCCTTCACATTTGTCACTCAGACTTTTCTTCCGTATCTCACTTACCCTGAGGTTTCTCTCTTATTTTCCTCCACCCAGAACGAGGACACCATTTTTGACCTCGACATCTCCACTTAGAGCCGGTGGCATCTCATCGGGATGGAACTTTCATGTGCTTAAATGTTTATCCAAACATTAATGAAAGCCCGATTGAGATTTTCTCTTCCATTTACTTTCTCCAAGGATGAATGAATTCGGGGATGGAGTCAAGCTATGTGACTCGGTTACCAAAAATAAAGCGCTTCGTGGGAGGCACCCCATGCTTATCCATTTTCTATTTTTTTTTCTTTTTAGCTTCTAATGTGTTGTGAGGAGG
>BQNB010177437.1:0-12966 GCA_026074375.1 Tanacetum coccineum
ACTTGAAACAATAAAATATACACCACACAATGACACATCAAGGTTTTGGCGCTGTTGACGGGGAGTGAAAATTAATCTTGATTTTTATTTGATATTTTGGTTTTAACATTAGATTAGATATAACCATTAGGATTAGTGTACCTTAGATTAATTTGCATATTTGCATGCTTGTTTTGTGTGTTTAATTTTATGCATTGTATATTTTTTGCATATTGTGTGTTTGTGTTTTTCGCATTATTCAAAGTACGCTGTAGAATTTTTTTTCTCAAACCAATATGGCGTATAATTTTTTTTTTCAAACCGATACAGCGTGTTCGACTCTATCATCAATACGGCGTATTCAGTTCACTGAATATGGCGTATTCAGTTCACTGAATACGGCGTATTCAGTTCACTGAATACGGCGTATTAAGCTATTTGACAGTTTTCTTTCCTAGCGAATTTATTACAGGTTAAAATGGACAACCCCAACATTACTATATAGGAGTATATCAGGATTGAGGAAGAAAAAGCTCATAGGCTTGGTAAGGTGTATAACTGGGAAACTGCTAAGTATGGTAAGATCTGGGATAATGAAGAAGTTCACGACCTCAGATCTGTTGAAACTGAATTCCAAGCTATAGTCTTCACTGATAGGTTGACACCTGAAGCAACACTCTTGTGTGAGCCTACGGTAAGTTCTCTTAATGATGAAATTGACTTTAGAATATCGTTTGACGAATCCGACGATGAATATTGCACGATAATTTTTGACAAAAATTCATTTTCCTACAAAATAAGTTTTGTCAACAATTTAAAAACGGATTCAGAAAATGATAATGATAAAGTCAATATGCCTTTGCTTCCATCACCCGAGCCTACGGTCGGTTATTTTGATGATTTAGACTACTTTAAAGATTTTGAGAAAGAATTTCTAGCCATTGTTTACAATGATGCTCAAACGTCTAAATTAGATTTCTTAACTGAACCCACTTTAAGTCCTCAACATATCGATGAATTTAATTTAAAAGATGAAACATCACTGTCCGAATGTGATGAAGAGGAACAAAACATTTTAAACTTTAATGATCTATTTCCTTTTAATGTAATTTATCCTGATGATTCAAAATCAGATAAGGACAATGATGATGATAAAATCGATTTTAAACAGTCTTCGGGGGGTAATGTAATAAATAATGATGATGGTGCCTATGCACAAAGGTCAAATAAGCTTTTGGAAACAATTCATGATACATCTAATAACTTTTTTAAAACTGAAATTTTTATCAAGGAATTAAATTTTAATATCATGACTTGTAATTATATTAACAAAGGGATGTCATTCATTTTCCTAATCCTGAATTTGTATGTGCCAATTGGCATCCCGTTCGACCCCAAATTATTTTATAAGGATGGGATTAAATTGGGGCAAGTCTAACTTAAAGACTTTTCTATAAACAAAAGTGCTTGCCGGGAGACAACCCAGAATGTATTTTCAATTTTATCGAGTCTGTCTTCCCAGACTGTCTATACGGCGTATCCTGGGGAATGGATACGGCGTATCGACTTCCTGTACAGTTTTAGGCATTTATTTTGAGTCTAACCAAATGAATATACGGAGATAGAATTGCATTTGTTTTCTGAGAATTTACACAGGACCTCATGAAAGGAAATCGACGAATTTTGGTGGAGAATCTAGAAATCTTGAGGTGTTGGAGTCTTGAAAACTCAAGGCGGTTGTTCAACACAAATTCTTTCTCAATAAACTCAACATGGAGAATCTATCGAGCAAATAGCATGGGAGTTTCTCATTCTAATTCTTTTTAAATTCCCGTATTTAATGTTTTATATATACAACGAGGACGTTGTATAATTCAAGTGGGGGGATGGAATTAGAATGTTTACTTGTCCTCTTTTCACACTAAAATGCTTAAATTATGCTCAAATTTAAAAAAAATTCAAGCATACTTTTGTGAAATTACTTGATACATAACCCGCACATAATAACCCTTGTTAGATATTGTGAGGATTTAACCTATCCATTTCCAAATGTTTACCGAAATTCCACAAACTGAATTATATTTTTTTGATTATTTTTCCTATTTTTTTATGATTTTTTTAAAGTTTTAGTAAAAATAAATGTTTAAAAAGATATCTAAACTTATATATAAAAATTTGAAAAATTATAGAAAATAGCTTGAACTAAGAAAGACTCTAGGAAAAATAAGCTTGGTTACACAGCTTATCGAATAAGCTACGAAATAAGCTAAAAGCTTTATTATACTAAAAGGGAAAACTTATCATAAATATTAAATTTTGTAAAGGCTATAACGAAAAAGACCCCAGGGCACGTTGGTAGTGGTGTGTGGTGTTGTGTTGCTATAAAGGTTGAGGATGTTGAGGTCAGGGGTTCGAGCCTTGCTCACCCCTGATTTCCATCTTCCTCTTTTTTTTTGAAAACTTATAAAAACAAAGTTGTAGACAAGCTAAAAATAAGCACTTTTACTAAAAGAAATTATTTTTGAAAAGCCCTAAATAAACTGTAAAACAGCTGAAAACATAACAGACACTACTTAACTATGTCTTTGGTTTTTTTAGAAAATTTAAGAACTTAAAAAAAATGAAATAAGCTGAAAACTTAGAGATAATATGCCTACTAACTATTTAAGGGGGGGGGGTTTAAGGTTTTTACCCTAATAGCTACAGATATGAAAAGAAATAGTAGCACAAAAGATATAAGCCATAAGCTGAAATTCCAAATAAGCTTTTAAACACTAACTGAAAATCAAGCAGCCTGCAAGGGCAGTTTCAAGCTTAAAATTAAGCTCACAAATGGATCCTTAGGGCAAAAAGCTTATCACCTACTTAAAGCTCAGCTAATAAACTTCTTAAAATAATAATCAAAAAACAATTTGAAATCTAAATGAGTATGAAAAGCCAATAGAGAAAAAAGATACAGGCTACTTTTGATATTTTGATTTTAATGAAAAAGCTAATAAGCGTAAACCCTACTGACTTAATGAAGCTCTTCTTAATTTTGTAACTAACAATAATAAGTAATTGTAAGGTTATTTTTGGATTTTTGTACATGAAAAAGTATTTTGAAATCAGTTAGCTCAACCGAAAAAGCTATTCGAAAAGGCTAATGCAGTATAGAGTAAAATTTTTTTGGTTTTTTAGAATTTAATTTCTTTAAAAAGACATAGGTACTAATTATAAGCTTAATGAAAACAGTGATAAGAGAAAATAGTCGTTAAGCTAACATAAGCCCTATGCTTTCTGAATGGCCTGTAATCTCTTGTGACAAGTTAGGTAATAGCTAAAAAAACTCTTTTACCTTTTGTGACTTTTAAGCTTGAAATTGGATGTTTTTGATACTATAGCTACTGATGAAGAGTGTGCACAAAAGGTCCCAACTTAAATCCAACAAAAGCAGGTAAAAAAAGAATTGCTCTGTGAGAACACATGTATTAAACCAAAATTGAAGATAGTTTGATTAAGATGAAACTTTGACTGAACAGAAAAAATAAGCTTCAAACGTGGATTTACACCTGAGCTAACTATCACAGATTCAAAACCTACACATTAGCTTTCTATAACTGATTTAATCTAAGAAGAACCTTCAAAAACCTAATCTTATAAGCTCAAATATGAAATTGAAACTCAATTTTAAAAATCTAAATGGCTAAGGCAGTACTACTTGAGTTGGTACTTGCCTGAACCAAACACCCCTTTAAAATGCATGAAATCCATTCTAGCTTATGAAAAAGAGATTTAGCATTCAAAACTCAAATACCAGATGACTAACAACTTTTAACAACCTGTTATTATGCATTAATCAACAAGAAAATAAGCCAGAATCTATAAGCTACTTAATATGCGCTAATATTTTGGTTTTTTGATAGATTTATGAATCAAAACTAAGAAAACTAAGATCTAAGCTACTAAATTGAGTAAAACAAATGATCAAACATATTTGAATTAAGCACAAATTGTCATAATAAGCACAAGATTTATAAAAAAAAACAGAAAAGCAATTATAAGCTTAAAAGAAAATTTTCAAGACAGATAAGAGGTAAATTGGAACTTACAAGTGCCTTAGCTAAACAAAGGCTTATAAATGCTCAAAGAGCTTTCTATAAGCTCTAGCTTATCACAAGGATAAGCTAGTTAAGTCCCATAAGCTCTTCTAGGTTAAGCTTATCATCCAAATAGCTTATTTACATTTAGCAAAAGTATTAGACTAATTTTAAGGGTTTGAGTAAATTATATTGCCTATTTGAGCTCAATCTAAGCTTATAGACTCAGAGAGCTTATGGTGAGCTTATTAGAGCTTATGTAACAGTAACTAAAAGCATTTGAGTTATATAAAAGCTTTTAAAGTAAAAACAGATTGTGAGAACTAAAATTTTAATTTTATTAATACTCAAAATAGATTTCAAGACTTGAAAATTGAACTTACAGGAGTTTAAAAAGGAAATTACATTTTAAACCAAAAATTACATAAGCTACTTAAACCTAAAAAATGCAGAAAAAGGGAGATGATGTGTGTGAGGAGTGAGCTTGTATTTATAGCTGCCCAATGATGCTTCTAGGCCTTCGGTTGTTATACGCTCCCCTATATACTGGCCCAGTCTTCATCTCTAATCATTGGTTTTCTACTCTTGTCCGTTGGATTAGATTTGATCACACGGATTGCCAACATGGCATTCCGTGTGTCAGACCTTGTGTGCTTCTTTTGAACTAACTTTAGTGTAAAAATCCATTTCCCCGTGTGTTTCTTTCCATGCCCGCGTGTCAGACCTTTTGGTTTCTAGCAATGAGAGCTTGGATGGGACAATATAACTTGCCAGCTTGGATATTGGTGCTTGATACTTACTAAGTCCACGGCCTCGAATACATTTGCCCTTTATTTTTACTCGGGGTTAAACGAAGAAGATGGTGAATAGTGGTAACAAAATTTCCCGCGTATTCTTTTTATAAGGGTGCGTTTGACTTCTTTTGACCCAGGGTTTTTTACTTGTTTGACTTTGGGCTTATATAAAAGGGATTGGGCCATGGGTGTGTTTTGGGCTCGGGCAAAGTTAACAGTTTTGGATTTGGGTTTTTATAAGGAGGATAATGAGTGTTAATCTTTATATATTAAAGAGTTAAACACCGTTAGGGCTTAGGTTATTTTTGCAATTTAGTTTAAACTATAGGGGTGTTTTGGGTATTTGAGGGTTTTTTTTTATTGTAGTTGTCCAATGTTGACCTTATGGGTTGACTTTGAAAGCATTCTCCCGGCTCTTGTACACTCTTTTCCGTTCCCGTGTTCGTGTTTGTCTGGTTTTGACCGTTTTCTTGTTATATTTGCATTATCCGTACCTACACAATCACAAAGACAAAACAAGCAATATACAAGCATTTTAAGCACAATTTTGTCTTTTATGGGTCATTTTTGATATAAAATGGATATGTGTTTTCACACATATCCAAATTTCTCCAACTAAACGTTTGCGTGTCCTCACGCAATATATATGCTTAAACCAAATACCCATAAACTTCCCAACTAAATCTTTGAAAAGTAGCAGACTTTCGTGGAGAAAGTTAAGAATTCACAAGCTTTAAAACACCATATTTTCCCATTTTTAATATATATTTTTTTAAAACAAGTAAACTTAGAATATTTTGACTTTTATTATTTCCGATAAATGTTAGGGATCATAGACAAGACGCATTTCGATCGAGAATGCCCCAAAGGATAATCATCGTCCCGACTTTTCACTTACTCGAAACCAAGCTTAAAACGAATCACAGTTTCTGAATATCAATAAGATGCAATACAACTAATATATTTGCAACTTGTGACTTTTCACTCCCGATTTAAGTAGTTATCTTAGGTGTTGTTCGCTTATTTTGAATTTTCAACCTTGATATCAAGTTTTGCAATACTATGCTTTCATGGTTTCCACCCAAAGAATAATGAGCTTTGAAGGCATGTAGATCATCCTATGTAGCGACTTCGTCTTGGCTACACAATCCCAAAGACATTGCGACTAAGTGATGTCAGGCTTTGTGCACCCCAAGTCAGGAGTATAGTATCGGAACGTCACGGACCTAGGTTTTAATAACTCTCAAGTTTCCCGAATATGATCATAAGCTTTTATAAAATAGAATAGTCTAAGGAGTTCTCAAAAAGCATATGATTTAATTAAACAAAAGAGAGTCTATTATGTAATAGATAAACTTAATATTAAACATTTAATGCAATGTAAAGACCCTCGACTTTTGAAGGCGGTTTTTGCAACATCGGTTGTGAGCCGGCAAGATGCAGCAAACTTTTATCAGCCTCAGATTTTTATTCTTACTATGGGCTTTCTTTAGAAGACTACCACATCGGTTTTGAGCCGGCAAGAGGTAGTAAACTTTTATCAGCCCACAGTTTATGTTTTTTATTATTAATTTTTTTTTTGAGTATTATTATATTTTTTTTACTTTATATAGAGAAGACTTCTTTTTGAAAAATTCAAGTATAAGTTTGAACTAAGACTAAAATTTTTGCTATATATTACATAAAAATTGTTGATTTAAGTTTAATCTCCAAAAACAGCACGTATATTAATCTGATTAGGAGCTTATGGGAGAAAAAGCCACAAATTACATACATGAGCTCTTAGGATTTCCAACTAATCCTTGTTTAGCATCTCACTCATACTTAACTCTATCATTTTTCGTTCTTCGCGAATTTCCGCGAACGCTTAGCCTAAAAGTTAAGGAACAAGCTAGAGCTCAACACGCTCGATCGGGTCAAAATTTACTCTTATTCTACCCAGCAGGAAAGTCAAAATTGTGACAAAAACACTTATTTTATTTTTGAAAATTTTAAAATTTTTCATATTTTTGAAAATTTTGGTGGGAAAACGGGGTACGTAAGAACAACGGGCAAAAGTAGGTAAGATAATATCGAAGATATACTACCCCATACTAAAATTAAAACATTTATCCTGTCAAATGTTTTCCTAGGTAAAAAAAACCCCATAAAGAACTAGAACTCAAAAAGGTTCGAATGCTATACTCAAGCCTGAAGAATGTATCACAAGATCTTTAGCGTGTATTTAAGTGTGCTAAAGATAATGTTTTTATATGTTAATCTTTTAGATATCGGATTTCTCCAAACTAATGGAAAGCAAAGGCTAGGAAGCTCGAGTGGACCGGGATAAAACACTGAACACGAGTCTTCAGAAAATTTTGGGTCAATCCTGCAAACAATCACAAGTACAAACAACAAGAATCGGAAGAGTACAAGCCTCCTCACATCACAATAGAAATAAGAAAGAAAATAGAAAATGGATAAGCATGGGGTGCCTCCTACGAAGCGCTTTTTTTTTGGTACCGAGTCACATTACTTGGACTCGTTCCCCAAAATTCATTCGTCATTGTGAGAGAGTGTAAATGGAAGAGAAAATCTCAATCGAGCTTTCATTAATGTTTGGATAAACATTTAAGTACATGAAAGTTCCATCCCGATAAGATGCCACTGGCTCTAAGTGAAGGTGCCGGGGTTAAAAATGGTGTCTTCATTTTTAGTGGAGAGAAGTAAAAGAGAATCCGCAGGGTAGGTGAGAAACGGAAGAAAAGTCCGAATGACAAATGTGAAGGAATCGTCAACTTCAACATTAATCTCACCTCCCCCTGGGTCAAAACATTCATCTTTATTAATCTCATCAACATTGTTTATCACGGGCACATCGGGTTCCATGTCGAAGGTTAAACGCTCATATTCGAAATAGATTCCAATGTTAAGCAAGTTGTCAATAATGTCCTCTTTCGAGTCAAAATCACTTTCAATACCTGGTGGTATCGAATCATCTGGTCCGGAAAATATATCGATCTCTTCCCTATTGGAGTCACTATCCTCAACGAGAGTAATAGACGAGGGAAGAGACTCGATAATTGTATGAGAATTTCCCGGTGACCGGGAAGATGAATTTCCACATAGCAACGACATTCGATTGATATAATCCTCGTGCTCTCTAACAATTCCTAGAGGAATCGTGATAAGTTCACCGGTGAACTCATGGTGGAGAGGATCACTTTTGGAGAAAATAGTTTTTTGTTGTGGGTTCATTGATCGATAATCTTCGGGAGGATTATGGGTTGGTTGTTGATCATGTAAGGAACGTAAGATAGATTTGACGTCTCATGTCCGAGAGATTCATAATAACCTTCAAATGTAAGAAATATACTACGTCGGAACTTCGATAGCTAGAAAAGCCTCGATCTCATCATTGTCGCCTCCTGGGTCGAAACACTCAGCCTCATCAATTGGAGCATCGTACAAAATTCTTTTCCAATCATTCGTTTTACATTCCAAATCAAATAAATCATCATTCTCTTCGAAAAGTGGATCATTGATGAATCCCTCGAGAATGGAAGCAACGCTTTTCAAAGGAGTAGATGGATCATGGTGAACTAGAATCTCAATGTCGTCTCCTAGAGTAAGTCACTCATCCTTGTTAGAATCAGAAAGAGGTGTGACTAGGAAGTCGAACATCAACAAGTTGGAATCATAAGAATCCTTGCACTCGATGTCCTCTAATACTCCATCAAAAAGAGGGTTTATGTCACTAGAGATGAAATTGACATCAAATTTGAAAAGAGGGTTAGAGAAAGTCACAGAGTCATCACGTGGAACGTTGATGGAAGAGAAATCAACACATGAAGGTAAAACGTTCTTGCTATCACTCTTGGATGTATCCTCAGATTCTCTTGGGATTGGGACAATTTCCTCAGCACTAAAAGTACTAAGGTGCTCGTTCCTCATTATGAGAGAATCCTTGGGCTCAATAGATGGTAAGGTGGATGTGATTGCAATAATCGAAGAAACTTGAGGTGCTTTGTTTGAATGAAACATGCTCTCCTTGCATATGACTTAAATTCTGTTCAAATAAAGGTGTGATTCGAGTATGGTGTTTAGCTGTCGGCTCTGCGAGATTCTTCACTTCCTGCTTTTCTTTTTCATTGTTGACATCTTCTGGTGAAGGTGAGCAAACTAGAGTAGGTTCGTCGGTAAACCTTTTAAAACTATTCTTGCATGTGTCATTAACCATTTTAATTGACTCGTTTACATGCTTTTGAGGATGTTTTGAAGTGCCATTGATATGAAAAGTTAGATTTGTCATTTCCGTCCTTAAAACAAGCTCTATCCTTCAGTATTACATCAATTAAAGCACGGCTGGTTCTCAAAAAGGATCTCCCAAGTATGAGAGGAACTTGAGGATCGGCTTCAAAATCTACAATAACAAAGTCGGTAGGAAAATGGAAATTCCTAACTTTAACAAAAATATCTTCGGCGACTCCTTTAGGACGAGTAATCGATCGATCCGCTAACTCTAAAGTCATCCGAGTTGGTGTAAGTTCCGGCAGCGAAAGCTTTTTCCAAATAGAAAGAGGCATAAGATTTATGCAGATCAGCAAGTCGTGACATACATCCATTCCCGAGAAATTACATGGAATAAGAAACTTGCCGGGATCTCCAAGCTTTTCGGAAGCTTTTTGAGGAGCATTGCCGAGCGTATTTCGGTCGTTCAACGGATTTCTTAGCTTAACTCAAGCAATTTTCTTATTCATGAGCAAACTCTTATCGTAGGCATTAATCTTGGATACAAAAGTAAAAGCATCCGCGTGAACTAATGTCGAAGCGCAAAATCTTAAAGAAGATTTGAAAAATATTCTCCATTTGATTGAAGCTTTGTCACGGGATTTTTTGATCATCACGCGTGAAGGATATGTATATTTGGCCTGAGGTAAACTTTCGGAATATCGGATTTTCCAGATTGGAGTGGTTTAGGCAAAGTCTTCAGAACATCGGGTTCTGGAATAGAAATGGGGATAACCGGAGGTGGGATTTGAGCGGTACTTCCTTGGAAATTTTTTGCTCTTTATCTGTTGTCTCCTCGGTTTCTCGTTCCACTACCTCTTTAGGAGAAGGATTAGTAGGAATCGAGGGTCGTGTCTGTACCCGCCTTCGTCTCGGTAAGCAACCACCATTCGAGAGTGAATCGCTTTCATCTCACCCTTGGGTTTGGAATGTATTACTGAAGAGTTACCCCGAAAGTTGAGGCTTGATTTTGAAACAATCCACAGATCATGTTTTGCAAATTATTTTGAAAGGTAGTTTGTTGATTCATCATGACGGCTTGTTGAGATTTTATCGTGTTTTGAATTTCATTCTTAAGGTCTCCTTTCAACGAGTTGATTTGATTTTGCATGTTCCTCAACATCTGATCATTATTCCTCTTGTAACTTGAAAAATCATTTGAAATCTCTTGTTGCAAACCATGATGCCTCTATTAGCACTTGAATGGTTGGTTTTGAAATCCTTGGTTTTAAATTTTCGGAGCATGATTATTTTGAGCTTGAAAACCTTGATTACCATGAAAATTATTCCCTTGAACTTGATTCTGATTAAACCTATTTTGACTATTGTTTTGCACCGGAGCAAAACCTGGTGGTGCATTTGATACTAACCGGTTTGAGAGTGGTTATCTGATGGTAAGTACCCGTAGTCACATAACACTAGCTCTGATTGTATGGTAGACCGGACAAATTAACCAGAATGGCTCACCGCCACAAGTAACGCATGTTTCATCAACCGTTTTAACGGAGTGGAGTGTCCAACTTTTTAGAAACATCTCGACTAAGGTCGAAAGGTTGATCCGCAACGTCTTATCATTTCTCTGCATCGTTTACTAGAAGTAGCATTTCATCCTAGAAGCAGTTAGTATCTATTACGTGGAATAACCGTTAACTTTTGGTTTGTTATCAATTATTGTTTAAAGCTCTCTAGTAGTCTTATCAAAAGATTTCCACCCGCTGCGCATTTATGGAGTCTTGTTCATTCTCGTTTAAAGCGTTTATAAAAGGTATCAACTTGAGTTAACTCCGTAAATCCGTGTTGGGCGGACAGCTCTAAAGCAATCTCTTAAATCGTTCCCACGTGCTTCACTAAGGTTTCCTTAAATTTTTTTTGGTGTAAATCGAGAGAATTTCATTCTTTAAGTGAGTGGTTTTGAAGGAGGGAAAAATTGGTTTCACCAAATTTTGTATCGAGATCTCCCAAGGTTCAGATGAATTGGTGGTTCTTTCTCGTACCAACTTTTAGCAGCTCCCTCGAGCGAATATGGAAACATCATAAGCTTAATCACATCGTTAAGCACATTCCTAAATCGTAAAGTAGAGGTAATCCTTTTAAAACTATTAATATGAGCATGAGGATTTCCACTAGTTAGGACGTAAAAGTAGGGTTTGCTTGAACCAATGAAGCAAATTCATTTTAATCATCAAATGATCCGCATTGATTTCTGGTAAAAACAATAGCTTCTTTGCACCTATCTGTGGGTGCCGGAGTAGATCTTCCATCGTAACGTTGCTGCATTTGTGAACGATAGTACGAAGCTCGGGTTCGACAATGTTTGGAGCACGTCCTTTGTTTCGACGTCTCGGAATGTTGGGCATGTGACGACTGCATTCCAACTTTGCGACCAAACCTAGCCAAGTTTGCATGTAGTCTCAACTTACCAATCCAAACCTTGTTCAATGAGTTGATGAGGTTTTCAGAATTTGAGACTTTGATGAAGCGATAAAAACCAAACATTTGGCCCAATTTATTCCTGTGCTTGGCAATGAAAACATCCGCAATAGTCCCCTTTTTTCCACAAATATTCTAAAGTTCACGCACAGTTAGATGCGATAGAAAATTTGAAACATACACCGATAATGAAATCTTCGCTAAATCATCCATCAAAGACGACTTAGGCTGAGGGAATTGGAGTCTGCTGAACACCGAACCACGATTTTTCATCCTGACCTCGATCCAATCGTTATAGTTCTTTATTATACATTTAGTTAGATAGATAGTTTTGGATTCCCTAAGCTGTTTGTCTGCTAGTCAGTTTTTATAAACTAGAATTTATTTGAAACTCCTAACATCCCCCATAGATGAAACTCCTATTTGTTTATAAACACACACCAAGTTTTTATGACGTAAATCTTTCCATTGGTTCTCCGGTCTCACCATGGAAGCTATTAGTTCTGTGGTTATTGATAGTGCGAAAACATTGTCTAAATTCACCTGTTCAAGATTTAAGACCATTTACAAATATGAAGAAAACATTCATGATATGCGAGAAGATTTTGCAAACCTTATTAACAAAAAAAAAATAGAAATTGTAGAAGATGTCACGTTAGCTAAACTGGAAGGGAAAAACCCAAAACCGCAAGTGAAAGAATATTTGAAGAAGGTTTCTCAAGTGGAAGAGGCTGTAATGCCGCTACTATTTTCGTCAAGGGGTTGCCGTTTACTTTATTTGAAGAATATAATTACAGTTTGAGCGTTCAGTCATCTACCACTTCAATTGCGAGAGAGTGTTTAGGGGTGTAAACGAGACGAGACAACTCGCGAGTTACTCGAGATCGACTCGTAAACTACTCGAAATCGACTCGATCTAAACGAGTCGAGCTCGAGCTCGAGCTACTCGAGTATATTTTCGAGTCGAGTTCGAGCTTCATAATACTCGGCTCGTTAAGCTCGCGAGCCTTACCGAGCTTCATAAATCGAGTCAAGTCGAGCTTCATATGACGAGTATTTATCGAGTTCGAACATGAAATGTGAAAATAATCGAGCTCGAGTCGAGTTTCGAGCTCGAGTTTTATATAACGAGTCGAGCTCGAGCTCGAAATGTAAAGCTCAGCCGAGCTCGAGCCGAGTTTCGAGCTCGAGTTTTAGTATTCGAGTCGAGCTCGAGCTTGGCAGTACTCGGCTCGACTCGGCTCGTTTACACCTGTTAGACGTTAGCTTTATTAGTGATTATGGTTTTTTTTATGTCTAAGTCCATCTATGTTACATCTAGATTAATCTAAAGAGATTATTTACCATTTTTGTTTTATTGAGAAACAACTTTATAACAATATGAAAACTATTTATGTTATCTATTAAATCGACTC
>BQNB010177438.1:0-12966 GCA_026074375.1 Tanacetum coccineum
CATTACGGGTATAATTGTCCTCCGAGAGTTCCGATTATCCCTAATCCGGAACCATGCAAAAATCAAACCATTGGTGAGCCCCTACAAAACTTGCAAAAACAATGTCTCCTTGGTACATGCCAAAAATGTGGTTGTAATGAATACAATGGAGTTTGTTTTTATTGTAAAGTCGGAAATGGAACACAAATCAATGTTTTAACTCCATACTTTTCCAACGATTCTCCAAGTGTTGCAAACCATCCTCCACAACCACAATACGTACCATACTCTTGTGAGATATGTGGGAATGATTCTCATTACGGTTACGATTGTCAGCCTCAAGACTCGTCTGTCTACAATCAGGACCTGTGTTTCAATCAAAACTTTGATTATTTTCCACAAACTTCACTGAGTTTCCCACAACAATATCTTTGTTGTGAAAATTGCGGGGGACCTCATGAAACTTACCAATGTCAACCAATGAATGAAGACTATTATCATGAGCAAAATTTTTGCTATGATTCAAATTCTTTTGGTTTTGACCAAGTTCAACCCCCGCAATATACCGTCAATCATCCAATCTCCAATGTTCAAAATAGCCTTTTCAATGCTCAAAATGAGTTTCTCAATTCTCAAAACAAGCTTATGGAGCAAATGACATCCATATGTGATATGGTTGGTCAATATATGCAAAAGAAGGAAGAAGAAAAGCGAATTGCGGAAGAGCAAGCGGCTAAAGATCGATATTGGAAGATTCCCATTTGCTACGATGATGACGAGGACTATACCATTGCAATCACTCCCATTTCATCAACCAAGGAGCCCGTTAACTCTCTAAGTATGGGGGACGAGCATCTTGACACTATTCTGGCAACGGAATCGGACAAAGTAATAAAGTCTAGTGTTGAGGACCTTGTCCCAATCCCAAGTGAGTCCGAGGGTATTCCCGACAGTATGTGTGATATGCCTCTTTGTAACAATCCTACCCCTCTTGAAGCTTTTAAAGAACATTCTGAGACTATCATAAATTCCAACAATGATTATTCTTCAAGTAATGACGATTCTATGAGAACATCGATTATGTCGATGCATCACCTCCTGATTCTGAGATCGTCAGCTTAGAAGTGGTGGAGATTGTTATCCCGGAAGTTAGAGGGATCGATGATGATATTCTTTTAACAATCAAAGAAGATATTCTTTGTGAAAAATTGTTAAATGTCAATCTTTTTATTGCTAACATCGAAGCATTAAAAGATAATCCCACCCCATCTTCTGATGTTATGACCAAGTCTTCTTAAATCCAAGAATCTGGACTCACATGGATATGAAATAACAATTGATTGAATTAAGCACAAGCGGAATATGAAATAAGAATACAATCAACATTACTAATAAGGTTTTCTTTATTCAAACATGATAAAAACTTACTAGCTAACTACTAAACACGTCGATTCTAATCGTCTAGACTCTCAATTGGAGAAGTCCCCTGCTATGAATAATAATGAATCCACCTAAACGCTAGAAGCCTCACCCCTCTTTATAAAGAAGAGGGGTTAGGGTTTTAACAAGATCCTATATAAGATCAAAAAATTAGAACTATAAATCAGCATTAAATACTTATGACAAATCTTCAACTCAGCATAATGTTGGATCTTTATCTTTTAGCTGAGCATTAAATACTGTTTGACTAATCTTCAATCAGCATTAATGTTATTCCCATCTTTGTCTTGATTCAACATCTTTAATAGGTGATTGCATAAGCAACTCAAATTATAATTCCCAACAATCTTCCCCATTTGATAATGCTAAAAACCAAAAGCCAACTTTCTCCTTAAGCTAATATAGATGAAGAACCTTCCACTCCACAAAACTTGAAATCCATCACTCTGCCCTTTTTTCATAATCAAATGGAGTGCATGTTAGATGGTATAAACAATAAGCTTCCCCTTAACATTACCAACTCTTTGAATCATGGACTTTTAATTGCTTGAAATATTAGGTATGCAATGAAACATCCAGACGCAATAACATCCTCCTCTCTCATGTAACTGTTGCCTCAGCCGGCGATCTACCTCAATCCTTTGTTGCAATCTCACAAAAAGGGTAAACTTGTTACATAATCGATTAAAAAGCTAATGCATCAAACGTCTTCACAATATCCTTATCTGATTTAGTGCGAACAAGACATGTTTATTACACCTTAGTTATGATCAATTGATGCCCTGACCTACCTCAACAATAACCCGCTAAACCAATGATAGCCATCTCAAATCAAATCAGTGGACAATAATAATATGAGTGTAAAAAACAAGCGGTAATTATTAACCAGATACAAACAAAATTTGTGACCTCACTAAGGGGTCATCGCTGATCCCAGATCGAAACTCTCCATAGCCGGTCGAAATATAACAATGGGTGTGGTCCCGGACCAAAACACGGCATTATTATGATGTATAATAAACGACTTGTGAACACCAAACAAAATCAATAAAAATAAAACCAAGCCAGAGAATCCCATCGTCCCAAGACAAGGGCGTCTATGGAACCTATAATATGATCTTTGTACCGATATCGATCAACACTAGCAGCACAAACAACAGAACCGTCGCTAAACCTGTCGGAACCGTATAAGCACCAGGAGGAACCGATTTAAGTGACCAGTAGAAACATATAGCGACCATCAGCAAATCGAGGAGCTAGTTAAAGGGCCAACAAACAGCAGGAACATAATGAAACCAGCAAGAACCAAGTGACCAGTAGGAATTACCGAGTGTGAACAGAATAAATGAATATGCTTACATGTACTCAAATCCAGCCCAACATTCATATCCAGTCACGAACCTGATGTATCACTTCTGGAAACATAGATCCCATGATATGGTAAACCTGCTGCTTTGTGTGAAAAACCTGCTTGCTACTTATTAACCCACTGACTGCTGCGATGACATAAGAATTAGGGTTTGCATAAAAACCCTAAAATCAAATACGCCTTTTTATTAATAAAAACAGAGAAATAATTTACACGAAAACCTTATCAACCCTAGATCAAGAGGCTTTGATACCAATTGTTAAATCCAAGAATCTGGACTCAACTAGGGTATGAATAACATTGATTGATTAAGCACAGCGGAATATGAAATAAGAATACAATCAACATTACTAATAAGGTTTTCTTTATTCAAACATGATAAAGAAACTAACTAGCTAACTATTAAACACACTTTCAAGCCTAGAACCCCCCCATCTCATTGGAGAAGTCTGCTAGTGAAATAACAATCAACTAACCTGAGACGCCTACCCCTCTTTATATACTAGAGGGGTTAGGGTTTACAAGACAAGATAAGATCAAAAATTAGGAAACTATAAATCAGCATTAAATACTATTTGTCTAATCTTCAATCAGCATTAAGTTGTCTTTATCTCTTAACCTGAGCCATTAAATACTGTTTGACTAAACTCATCAGCCATTAATGTTATTCCAGCTTTGCTGTAGTCCTCCATCTTTAATATGTTTTGTCATAATCAACTCAAAGTATAATTCCCAACAAATCTCCCTTTTCATTTCCTAATCCCATTGTGGATAGTGAATCGTTCTTTGAGAAGTCTGATACTTCTTTTTCTCATTCGGATAATTCTTTACCTGAATTCGAGACTTTTAGCAATTATACGGAAGAGACGAGAAGTGGCAGTAACCACTATCATAGCTAATTAACTCTCTTCCCGAGTATGATTCCTTTCCTTTTTTAGCCCAATCAGGAGGATTGACTTGCATGTTATTTCTGATAATCAAATAACCCTCTTTTGAGCTCCTGAGTTTGAAAATCATTCCACTTTGATCTTGATCCGTCATTTCCTTCCCCCGTCCTCCTCCGGAACCACCAGATGTGAGAGTGTATCATATTATTAGACGCATGATGCACCCGTGATAAACAATTTTGATCAGCTTAATGAAGATGGATGTTTTGACCCAGGGGGAGATGAGATTGATGTTGAAGATGACGATTCCTTCACATTTGTCATTCGGATTTTTCTTCCATTTCTCACCTACCCTGAGGTATCTCCCTTATTTCTCTCCACCAGGAGTGAAGACATCATTTTTGACCCTGTCATCTCCACTTAGAGCCGGTGGCTTCTCATCGGGATGGAACTTTCATGTGCTTTAATGTTTATCCAAACATTCATGAAAGCCTGATTGAGATTTTCTCTTCCACACTCTACAAGTGACAATATAAAATCCAGGATCGAGTCAAGCTATGTGACTCAAAACAAAGCGCTTCGTGGGAGGCACCCCATGCTTATCCATTTTCTATTATCTTTCTAGCTTCTAATGTATTGTGAGGAGGCTTGTACTCTTCCGTTCTTTGTGTTTGTTGTTTGTACTTGTGATTGTTTGCAGGATTGAACCCTAATTTTCTGAGGACTCAGGACCTCTCTGATTCGTTGTTTGTCCCGGTCCACTTGTGCTTCCTAGCCTTTGCTTGCAATTAGTTTGGGGAAATCCTATATCCTAAAGATTTTTATCGTCTAACATTTATCTTTTAGCACACTTGATAAACGGCTTAAGATTTTTGTGATACTTTCTTCATGCTTGAGTTATGCATTCGACCTTTTTGAGTTCTAGTATGAGGTTTTTAAGTCTTAGGCTAGGAAACATTAAGGACAATGTTTGATTTTAGTATGTGATAGTATATCTTCGATATGATTTTACCTACTTTTGCCCGTTGTTCTCACGTACCCCGTTTTTCCACCAAAATTTTCAAAAATATGAAAAATTTTAAAATTTTTAAAAATAAAATAATTGTTTTTGTCACAATTTTAACTTTCCTGCTGTGTAGAATAAGAGTAAATTTTGACCCGATCGAGCGTGTTGAGCTCTAACTTGTTCCTTAACTTTTAGGCTAAGCGTTCGCGAAATTCGCAAAGAATAAAAAATGATAGAGTTAAGTATGAGTAGGATGCTAAACAAGGATTATTTGGAAATCTTAAGAGCTCATGTATGTAACTTGTTGCTTTTTCTCCCATAAGCTCTTTACCGAATTAATATACGTGCTGTTTTTGGAGATTAAACTTAAATCAACAATTTTTATGTAATATATAGCAAAAATTTTAGTCTTAGTTCAAATTTATACTTGAATTTTTCAAAAAGAAGTCTTCTCTATATAAAAAAAATGATGATGAATGAAATAATGAAAAATTAAAATAAAATAAAAATAATAAAAGCTATGGGCTGATAAAAGTTTACTACCTCTTGCCGGCTCACAACCAATGTGGTAGTCTTCTAAAAGAAATCCCATAGTAAGAATAAAAATCCGAGACTGATAAAAGTTTGCTGCATCTTGCCGGCTCATAACCGATGTTGCCGCCTTCTAAAAGGTCAAGGGTTACAATTGCATAAATGTTATCTTTAATATTAAGTTGAATTAATAAATAGATTTCTTTTTATTAAATTCAAATATGCTTTTAAACTATGACTATTCTATTTTTAAAGCTATGAATATACGGGAAACCTGAGAGTTTTTTGAAACCTAAGGTCCGTGAGCCCCGATACTAGTCTCTGTGGGGTGTCAAAAGCCTGGTCACTTAGCCGCAAGGTTGGGATGTGCCGAGACGAAAGTAGCTACATGGGATGATCTCACCTTCAAACTCATTATTCTCGGGCGGAACGTGAAGCATAGTATTTTGCAAAACATTGATCCATGGTTGAAATTCAAAATAGCACATTCACTTAAGATATAATAAATGTAGGGAGTGAAAAGTTCACAAGTTGAAAATATGAGTAGTGTTAGCATCTTTACTGATATTTAGCTGTGATTTCATTTTAAGCTTGGTTTGGAGCAAGTGAAAAGTTAGGAACGATGACTTTATCCTTTTTGGGGCATTCTCGAATCGAAATGCATCTTGTTCTATGATCCCTAACAGTTATGGAAATAACAAAAGTCGAGATATTTTAAGTATTAAAAAAAATTAAAAAAATGGGAAAATAAGATGTTTTATAACTTGTGATTTCTTAACTCTCCCCACAAAAATCCTTACTACTTTTCAAAGATTTAGTTTGGGGAAGTTTTGAGGTATTTGGTTATAGAGCATATAATATTGCGTGAGGACATGCAATCACTTAGTTTGGGGAATTTTGATATGTGTGAAAACACATATCCGTTTTATATCAAAAATGGCCCTAAAAAGACAAAATTGTGCTTAAAATGCTTGTATATTGCTTGTTTTGTCTTTGTGATTGTGTAGGTACGGATAATGTAAATATCACAAGAAAACGGTCAAAGCCGGACAAACACGAACACGGGAATGGAAAAGAGTGTACAAGAGCCGGGTGAATGCTATCAAAGGTCAACAAAAGTCAACCCTTGGTCAACCAAAGTCAACCACAAGAAGACAAAAATCCCAAAAATTCCCAAAACAGTCCCTAAAAGAAACCAAAATTGCAAAAATAGTCCCTAAGCCCTAACGGTGTTAACTCTTTAATATATGAAGAGTTAACACCCGTTAACTCTTATATAAATCAAATCCAAAACCTGTTATCCCTTACCCGGCCCAAAACCCTTTATATAAGCCCAAGTCAACAAAATAAAACCCGGGTAAAAGAAAAGTCAAACACAACCCTTTTATACAAGTTTTTACGCGCGAAAGGTGGTTGTTACTGTTCATCTTCTTCTTCAATTTACCTCGGGTCCAAATCAAAGGGGTAATTCAAATTGGCAACGTGGCTTAGTAATTCAAGCACCAAAGGACATGCTGGCAGAGTTACACATCACCAAACGCTCCCATTGGTGAAAACCCACAAGGAGAATGCCACGCGGATGAAGAAAACACACCAAGGACTAGTATTTTGTGCTAAAAGACTTGAAAAATAAGCACAATGGCTCTGACACACGGAATGCCACGTTGGCAATCCGGGTGCTCACCAAAGTGATCCAACGGCTCAAATTATGACTCAATGATTGGAATTTATTCAAGGGCTAAGATCAAGACAAGGAGAGCGGGGCAAGAGACCTAGAACCTTCATTCTCAGGCTATAAATAGCCCTTACATTCACACACAGGATATCTAGTTTTAGCTTTTAAAAAATTTTAGCTTATGTAATTTTTTTAGCTTTTAAACTTTAGCTTTTGTAATTTTCAAATTCAGTTATTGTAATTCAGTTTTAAAATCTTGTAATCAATTTTCAAGTTAACGAAATTTAGTGTTCTTTTACTCAATCTGTCATAAGCTCTTGGAATCTTCAAATGTTGTCAGTCACTATTCCAAAAAGCTCTCATAAGCTCTACTACAGCTCTTTGAGACTCTCAGCTCAAATTGAGCTATTAATAAGCTCTTAATATACTTAAACCAATAAAATCAGTCTTAATACCTTTGCTTATGGAATTTGAGCTTTTGGATGATGAACTAGCCATAGATGAGTTCATAAGAACTTTACTAGCTTTATTTTTTTCAATTTGATAAGCTAGAGCTATAGAAATAGCTCCTTGAGCTTATTGCCTTTGTTTAGCTAAGGTTTCTGTAAGTTTTCTTTTAAATTCAAGTATCTTAGTTTAATAAGTTTTATTTGCTTATTTTATGCTTAACTCTAGCTTATTTGTGCTTAATTATGTTTCGTTATGCTTATTAATCTTGTTTGACTATCTGTTTTTAGCTTTTATAGCATATATCTTAGTTTTTCATAATTTGTCCTAAAAATCTATAAAAAAAACTATTAGCTTAGCTTGTAGCTTATTATTTCTAGCTTATTTGCTTATAGTTTTATGCTTATTAAGGTTGTTATAATTTGTTTGTCATCTGGTATCTAAGTTTTTATAATTAAATATGTTCTTATAAGCTCAGATGGATTTCAATGCTTTTAAAGGGGTGTTGGGTCAATAGTTTTACCTATGAGGTAAAACTGTTTGAGGCCTTGTGAGCTTTGGTAGTAGGTTTAAAATCTCATATAAGCTTGTTGGAATAGATCTTATAAATTAGATTAGGTTAAAATAAGTTCTCATAAGATTAGTTTGTTAAAATTCATAAACTAAGTAACTTTTACATTTGTAGTTAAATTCATATCTAGTGATTATCATAGCCACATCTGCTCTTAGTTTGTGTTTTTAAAAGTTTTAGAATTAGCTCTTAATGTCTGCATTTAGTCTAGTTTAAATTTGGTCATATAGATGCAAACTGCATCAGATTGATAAAAAGTCAAAAAAAGCCATTTTCAATTCAATAATTCAGAGGGTATGAGCTTGGTTTTTAGACAATACTAAACAATCAACATACCTTCTCCCCACCCCTGATTAGATTTTCAATCTTGAGAAGTTTTGGTCCATTGTTTCTTGTTTCTAGATAGTAGTTTTACATTAAATAGCTTAATTACATACTCTGTTTTTAGCTTTTAAATTGTGCTTTTGTCTCTTTTCATTATCAAAATAAACTCAGCAATGATCTTCTGAGCCTTAGGTTTTGTTTTCAAAGTGCTTTTGTAATAAGCAATTGAGTTTCAAACCTTGTTTCAAAAGTTGATTTTGGAAGCTTATTAGTTGTAGTATAATCTTGCATAAGCTAATTCCCCACAAGGATCCAAGAGCTTATTGAAAAATAAGCTTAAAGATCCCTGTAGGGACTGTTTGGGTCTCAAGTTTTATTAAGTGCTTAATCTAGTTTTATAGCTTATTGCTTTTTCTTTTCTAGTCAAATTTAGCTTATTAGTTTAGGTTTAGCTTAAATTTAGCTTAATTAGTCATAGGGATTGTTTATCTTAGTTTTGAGCTTATTAAATTTAGAAAAGAAAAAAAAATAAAGTTAAGTGTTTCTGTCTAGTTATAAGCTATTTAACAGCTTATTTAGGGCTTTTCATAAAAAGTTTCTTTTATTAAAAGTGTTTATTTTTAGCTTTTCTAAAACTTTGCTTTTATAAGTTTTCAAAAATAAAAAAAGGAGGTCGGTGGAAATCGGGGGTGAGCAAGACTCGAACCCCCGACCTCAACACCCTCTACCCTTTTATAGCAACACACACCACACACCATTACCAACGCGCCCTAGGGTATAAGCTGTTTGATAATTCCTTTGCAACATTTAATTCTTATACACGTTTTCTCCTATTTAGCTTATAAGCTGTTTTAAGCTTATTACACAGCTTATTCGATAAGCTGTGTAATCAATATTATTTTTCCTAGGTTCTATTTAGTTCAAGCTATTTTTTGTATTTTTTTAGAATTTTTTTAATTAATTTAGTATTTTTAAACATTTATTTTTATTAAAAACTTTAAAAAATCATAAAAAATAGAAAAATAATCAAAAAAATATAATTCCTTTTTAGAAAATTTTCTTTTATCGTAAAGTTTCTAGGAAAATTAGTTTTTCCTTCGTAGGGTTTAATTTGCAAAATTTTATTTTTTTAAAGAACGGGATTCGTTCCCGTTTATATTTTTTGTGTTTTAAAGCTCATTTCAATTCTGTTTTTGTTCTAGTTTTCTTTAAACTTACTTTTTAGTCAATTAGAGTCTATTTAAAAAATAAAAATTCAATTTAGGTTTAATTTTAGAAATTTAGGGTTTTTAACTGCCGTTTAGGGTTCCCGTTTTGCGTTTTTAGTTAAAGTTTGATTTTCCGTTATTTGTTTTCGTGCTTAGTTGTTATCATTTGCTTATTTTAAATTATACAAGTAGATAATCAAATCAATCTTTGTTTCCAATTCAAATCATTGTCCGAACATCAAACGTGGTTTCAATTTCACAAATCATTGGGGAATAACGACTTGGGAATCATACTTCCCGGTTAATATATGTATTATATTATATATATTTGTGAAGATTTTCCTTTTTACCCTTGTCCTCAAGGGTAGTTTGGTAATTTTCTATCATATTATATTTTATTATTACGTGTGTTGGTTTTAAACGAATCACCCGCAATGGCTCAATCCGTTCCTTATGGCTCAATGCATCAGCCACTATGTTTTCCTTCCCTGGATGATAACGAATGTCACAATCATAGTTTCTTAGTAATTCTAGCCAACGGCGTTGCCTCATGTTAAGCTCCTTTTGATCGAGAATGTGTTGTAAGCTTTTATGGTCGGTGAACACGGTGCATCTGGTTCCATATAGATAGTGTCTCCATATCTTTAGAGCAAATATCACCGATCCAAGTTCTAAATCATGAGTGGTGTAGTTCTTCTCATGAACTTTTAACTGTCTAGAAGCATAGGCAATCACCTTCTCTCTCTGCATCAATACAGCGCCTAAGCCCTTGTGTGAAGCATCACAATAGACCACAAAGTCTTCGCTTCCTTCAGGTAAAGCCAGAATTGGCGCACTGCACAACTTCTGCTTTATCAACTGAAATGCGTTCTCTTCCTTTTCACCCCAGTCAAACTTGATTCCCTTCTGAGTAAGTTTCGTCATTGATTTAGCAATCTTCGAAAATCCTTCGATGAACCTTCGATAGTAACCAGCAAGACCTAAAAATTGGCGGATCTTCGTTGGTGTCTTAGGAGATGCCCAATCTTTGATAGATTCTATCTTGGCTGGATCCACATGTATGCCTCTGCTATCAATGACATGTCTGAGAAATTGTACCTTCGGAATCCAAAATTCACATTTTGAAAACTTGGCATACAACTTCTCTTTCTTAAGCAATTCCAAAATGGCCTTGAGATGTTCTTCATGCTCTTTCTCGTCCTTTGAATAAATAAGTATGTCATCGATGAAGACAATTACGAACTTATCCAAGTAAGGCTTGCATACTCGGTTCATGAGGTTCATGAATACTGCGGGTGCGTTTGTCAGTCTGAATGGCATAACCTGGAAGTCGTAATGACCATACCGAGTTCAGAATGCCATCTTTGGAATGTCTTGTTCTCGTACCCTAAGTTGGTGATATCCTGATCTCAGATCTATCTTTGAATAAATATTGTATCCTTGGAGTTGATCAAATAAATCGTCGATCCTCGAGAGTGGATAACAATTCTTCACTATCAGTTTATTTAACTCACGGTAGTCGATGCATATCCTGAATGGCCCATCCTTCTTTTTGACAAACAGGATCGGGGCTCCCCAAGGTGAGGAACTAGGTCTTATGAATCCTTTGTCGGAAAGCTCTTGTAGTTGCTCTGATAATTCCTTCGTTTCGGATGGAGCCAATCGATATGGTGCTCGAGCTACGGGTGCGGCTCCTGGAATCAGATCGATCTGAAATTCCACTAGTCGAGCCGGAGGAAGACCTAGCAAGTCCTCGGGAAACACTTCAAGAAAGTCTTGGACGATTGGTACGTCCTTAATCTATTTTCCTTCTAACTTGTCCTCCTCTTTCTTGGCAGATATATGCGCCAAAAAGACCTGGCATCCTTTTGCCATGTACTCTTGAGCTTTTGAATATGAAATAACTGCCAACTGAGATTCTCTCTCGTTTCTACTTTCGTTGCCACAAAAAGTCAAAGTTTCATTCCTATAGGGAACTTGAACAAGTTTTTCATTGCACACGATCATGGCGTGACATCTTCTTAACCAGTCCATACTGATAATGACGTCGAAACTACCCAGTTCTACGGGCATTAGATCTATGTTGAACGGATGGTCTAAGAAATTTAAAGTGCAACCTCGTATGATAGTGTCTATCCCGACTATTTTCCCATCAGCTAATTCGACATCATAACTATTATCTAATAGAGTTGGGACGATGTCAATCAGGGAACTAAATGCAGTAGATATAAAACTTCTATCGGCACCAGTGTCGAATAAGATAGATGCATAGTGGTTGTTTAAGAGGAACATACCCGTAACAACATTGGAATCCGGGTTTCCCGATGCATTCCCTCTCTTCTCTGCATTCCCAACTGCATAAACCCAGCCTTGTGCATTCCCATTCCCTCCATCCTTATTCTTCAACTTAGGGCAATCTCTCTTGAAATGCCCTAGTGCTCCACACTCAAAACAACCATTCCCCTTGGGAGCTGCCCCATTGCCCTTCTGAGTATTAGCAATGTTTGTGTTGCCAGTACTCCTGCAATCGCGGGCAAAGTGCCCTACCTTGTTGCACTTGTGGCACTTCTGGGTGCACGGGCCATTGTGGTGAAAATGGCACTTGGTGCACTTGGGCAAGGATCCCCCATACGGCTTCTTTTCGCCTGTCCCCATATTGTAGACCTTGGCGACATTCTGCCTCTTGAAGGGTTGTTGTTGGTGACCATGGTTGTTTCTGGATGAATCATCAGCCTTCCTTTTGTTGTTAGACTGCCTTTTTGCGTAGGTGCGGAGTTTCTGATCCATTAAGTCGTTGGCCAACTCAATAGTCTCATCCAATGTCTTGGGTCTGGTAGATTTGACGTTCCCATAAATGTTGTCAGGAAGTCCACAGATGTACCTGTCAACCTTCTCGATTTCGTTGGCAACAAACTTGGTACATATCAGGGTTAGCTCTTGGAAACGTTCAGTGTATGTGATTGGTAGTTTTTACACCATATATATAATATATAATAAGATATAAAATATATATAATCTAAAAACAACTATCAATGATACCGAGAAGTAGTATAGAGTGTTCCCGGGTCGTTTATCCCCAACGAGGCTGGACTGGAAAATCGATACAGTCGAAAATTTGAGTTTGAAGGAAGGAATTGGATTGGAAGTGTGGAAAAGTCAAATTAAACAATAACAAATAAAAACGTTAAAGAAAAACCTAAAAATTATGAAATTAAGCTAAAAAACGAAAGCACGAATCCCAAACAAAGGGGGAAAAACCTAAAACCTTTAAAAATAACCCTACAAAGAAAATTTTTGCTTCTAAACTACTCTACGGGACAAATAACGAAGAATGAAAAAGACTAGACCGAAAACGGAGGTCGTTTGACCCAAAAACGAGTCAAGACAAAATCCGTACCCGGACCCGTTCTTTAAAAAATGGAAAGTTGTAAAAATGACCCTACGAAAAAATTTTAAAATTTTCCTACAAACTATATGACAAAATAAAATTTTCTAAAAAAGAAAAATATTTTTTTGATAATTTTTGTAT
>BQNB010177439.1:0-12966 GCA_026074375.1 Tanacetum coccineum
GATTTCGTTGGGACACGACCCGAGGAAAAGTACTTCCCGGATAAAAATATACAAATTGTGTTTTCTGTAGTGAGATTTTTACCTTATATTTCTCTTGTTTGAGAAGTATTTTGGAAAGAATTCTTACGGGATTAATACTATATGTATATAAATTTGTTTGTTTTGCTACAACACAACCAAGACTTTTTGGACATCGGCAAGTTCTTCAACCAAGTATTGGTTGAAGTTATTGAAGATATCTTTTAATTCTTTTATAAACGGAATGATTTCATCTCGAAAACAAGCCTTTATATGTTCAAACCCCCACGTGCCCTCAGTGATAGCTGTGGCAGTGGTTCTTTCTTTGACAACCAGATCAAAGCCAGTAAGATAGCGTTTGAGCTCTTTCAAGCTAGTATACACCATACTTACTTTTGGAAGTTCTTTTGGAACCTCAACTTTGATGGTTGTGGAAGAATGAGATGGGTCTAAAGCTGGGACCGGAGTCACTTTCCAATAGGCATGTTCACTATATAAATCAGAGTGTCGAACAAATTGTTTGTTGTAATCGTTATTAAGAATAGCATAATTAATGGGTTTAGTGTTCACTCTATGTTTCTCAAACAATGGATCTTGTCCTTTTAGAAGCATTTTTGAACGACTCTCTTCACAAAGCATTAATGTTTCATTAGAATCGGGTATCACAACAGTATCTATTTTAAGAATGACATTCCCGTCATATAGTTTTGGCTTTGACTCCCGAACTTTCTTCAGATAGAAAGGTTTTTCAAAACCGATTGCTTGTTTCGTGGAATGATCATAACAAATTTTGGATTTAGTCATCATATGAACAGTTTGCGCAGATTGACCTTTTTTGAAAATGATATTATCAAGTTGCTTAATCTTCTTTTCTAAAGTAAATTCTCTATCAATATTTCTGTTTTCTTTTATTTTTAAATCATTTTTGAGATCAGAAACTGTTTTCATCAAAGAATCCTTTTCTTGCACTTGTTCAAAAAGAATTTCCTTAAGACGTACAATCTCGGCATACTGTTCATTTGATCCTGAAAAACTATTTTCAACATTTTGCATTGCTTTCAAATCTTTAACCTCTCCTTTATATCTGTCAAGCTCGGTAGTCAAGGCTTTATTAACATTGGTGCAATGCATCACTTGGGTATTTAATTGTTCTAACATAGATAAAATCAGGACATCTTGTTGAGCAGAAGAGTTATAATTCTGGACAGTTTCCTGTTGTGTTTCACTCAGATACTGAGAATAAGGAATGATATTGCTATCACTGGTTATTTCAGTTTCTGTCTGACTCACATCATTAGACTGTTCAGAAGACGTCATTATCTGCTCACTTTGATTGAATAAATCATAGGTCAGATTATCTGGATTGTGTACCTCAGTGAGTGCATCTGAGCCATTCCTGGAGAGATTCGCCATGAGAGCAATCTTGGCTGAGTTGAGTTCATCACAATCAGAGTCATAGGCATCCAGATCATCGGCTTGATAAGCAGCATTGTGGGTAATGACAGTCTGAGAGGTATAAATGTCAGGAAGTCCTGGATCTGACAAAAATGCTATTTCTTTCTCTATTAAAGCTTGACCACTTGCTTGAGCTTGAACTAGCAACACTTTATCATTGAACCATGTTTCATCCCTTTTCCTCTTGGGCTTAGTACACTGCTTGGCAATATGACCCTCCCCTTTGCAATTGTAACAAATGACAGTCCGTTGTTTCCCCGTGTTGCTTCCACTTGCACCAGGTGTGTATTTTCTCGTTGTTCCAGCAGCATAAGTAGTTTGTCTCCCCTGAACAGGTTGCACAGTTACTTTTCCATCATAGATGGTAGCTTGTTGACGCAGGTTGTCACAGTTAACTTCCAATCATAGATGGTAGCCTTTGTTATGAGGGTTTGAGAAGTCCTTAGCTTGATTGTTGGAAGTAGATACCGGATGTGACAACAGCAGTTAAGAATGACATCATGTGATTGATCACATCAATTGGATCATCCCCTTTCTGGAACACTAGAACAATTAGACCGGAGTCTGGTTGGGAAAATTCAGATTGTTGATGTTGGAAATTGTGGGAGAGCATATTTCCCCAATTGTGGATGGATGATTATGGAGATTAAAACGTTGTGGTGACTGAGAGAGGTATTCATTTGAAGGATAAGTGATTGAAAGAGGTGTTGATATGACTGGATTAGTGAATTGTTGAGTCTGTTAAGGTGTTACTACTGAAAGACGGATAAGGAGAAACATATTTTAAGTAGAGAAGTTCGGGAGAGTGTGTAGATGAGATTGATAAGTTGACGGAGGTAATTGGTGAGATGCAACTAAAGCAAGAGGATCGGAGTTACGTTCATGCATCAAACGAACTTCATTTGCATGTCTTTCCGTGTGTTGTTGCAGGTAAGCATGAAGCTGATCAACATTGGTAGTATGCAAGTCTTTGACCAATTTAACATCAGTAACAAATTTGCTCCATTCATCAAGAAGAGTGTTAACTTGAAATTGCTCCAATGGCATCTTGTAGATGTTCATATCATTGATGTTCATATCATTAAGTAAAAGAGTGAACCTCAAGTAGTACTCATGTAGCGTCTCTCCTTTCTTGTAAGTGAACTTATCGAATTTATCATACAGCTTGCACTCATGTTCTTGTTTTGTTAACGACGTTCCTTGCATTAGCAGTTTAATCTTCTCCTAAAGATCTTTTGCCACAAGAGCATAGATTTTAGTTGGAAGGCCTTGGAGAATGATGTTTATTGCTTTGATGTCACAATCTGCGTGAATGGCTTCAGCGGGAGTCAGTTCAACATATTCCTTAAGCCTTGTTACTCCATCCTCAGTGATTGAAGGCCAAACAAGTGGTCCTTTTTCAACAAATGCAAGAATCATTCTTCCATAAGGTCTATTCAACATATACAGTTCCATTCGGCTCTTCCAAGAATCATACAATTATTTTTCAAGCATTGGTGGTTTATTGTCTCCTCCTAAAAGAAGTGACTTATCGGCAAGAGTCGTCATTGTGGTATAAAAAGATTACAAATTGATCGATCGTGGTAGAAAGAAATTGTGTTTGGTTATGTGATTGTTGAGTCTTGAAATGAAACTACACGGGATTTTATAATTCTCGACAAAACCGGGAAACAAGTGTTTGTTTCATGGGATTTTACAAGTCAAAGAAATAAACCGTATAATTTAGAACTTTGAGTTAATGTGTCTTAAATGGAATTGACTAGTTTGGCTGACAAAGTAACTGACTAGTTCGGTTTTCTAGTTTGGTTCCTCTTGTTCGGTTCAAACTAGTTCGGCTGTCACTAGTTCGGATCACTAGTTCGGTTGAGAAGAATTATTCAGTTACCAATGAGACAATGGATCGGTTTCTACTTGTTCGGTTAACAGGGAAGAATTTGTTCGGTTGTCAAAAGAGAATTGGTTCAGTTCCTCTTGTTCGGTGCAACTAGTGCGGTTGTTCTTGTTCGTAAAAAGAAGAATCCGCAGTTCGTGTGCTTGTCAAAAGAGAATTGGTTCGGTCTCCTCTTGTTCGGTGTCACACTAGTTAGTCTCGGTTGATCTTGTTCGGTTACAATAAAGTTCTATTTGGTAGGTCTTGTTCGGTTCCAAGAAAGTGATAGTTCGGCTTAATCGTTTCGGGATTACTCGTTCGGTTCCACATACTACACAACATAGTTCGGTTATAACTATACGAAACCCAAATTTTCAAATTCATAAAAGACACATTTTTGATATGGTTTTTTACAAAAATTTTCTTGTACAACAGTCGCATACTATATCGTTGGAACAAAAAAAATGAAACTCACTTTTTAGGTTTTTACACCAAAAAAATTGAATCAAAAATTTTGTTCTTTATAAATATTTTAATCAAAAATCACAAGATAAATCACAAAGAACTATCAATTGACACACCACTCCCATGACTCTTGTTACTCATATTGAAGATAACATGTATCCTTATGATCTAACAAAGAACAAGAGAGAGATGTGGGTAGTGATGTTTAGATGAGAGAAGTGGATGATGGATGTTTATTTACTATGTGGAAAAATATGGAGAAATGAACAACCAACCCCTCTTTCTAAGCTAGGAGAGGGGCTATATATAGTCAACTTAATGGCAGGCCCATGGGATATGTGGGTTCCATGGGCCTTGATTTGTTTAGACTTTATACTAAACATGAAACAAATATCCGGAGCTATGACCTATTACTACTTAAAAGTGCACGACACTTTGTTTGTGTTTTCTCCAACAATAATTAAAAATACAAACCAAATTGTTCGTTATCTACTAAATAAGGATGGAAGAGTTATCATTAACGATTACTGTATTAGGTCACACATAATAATCCAACTCATTGTGTAAACAATATATCTATTCTATATGAAACGACCAGAAAAATCAAAAAAAGATGCCAACCGCGAGTTACGTACGTAGTATATACATATACATTCCTCAATTCATACATACTCCGCATATATTGATTACTTGCTTATGTGTACAACATGTCATACGGAGGACTTAGTAACATAATAATGTAGGCTATTCTAGATAGAAATCTATGCAAATTGCAGTTTGTTTGGATGCCTAGAAAATGAAATCGTCATAAGAAGTCGGAGATATGTTATCGGATACAGATTGAAAATAATATAAAGTACGTATAAATAATATCCAATTTTGTTATTTAAATAAAATGGGCAAGTTTCCATTATCTAGTTTCGAATATTCTGGTAACCAATGATGTTATTCCTATCCAAAAAAGCATATTGCACCTTCAGCGCCTATTCCACTAAAAAACACCTAAATCACAATGAAGAACCAAATAGCAGTTCCTAACCTAACGGAAACAACATCCTACCATCTTCGTATTTTACGTTCAAATTAAACAATTCATAATCTAACAAAAACTAGTGTCCTATTTTGTAATTCTCTAATAGACATTTCATTCGAACACGTTACGTGACTCAGAAACTAATTTAGACTTCAAAAAGTAGCAACACATAACCACCTAATTTTTTCCCCCATCTATAGCACTATAGTACCACAAATCTCCATAAATAACATCTAATTCACAGTTTCGGTTAATAATTACATCATCCCATACCAGCTAACGATGAACATGAAAAATGACATGAATGTTCCGGTAAGTTATATTACCTGACAGTGACATCTGATGATTATGACCTACACTCTCGACGGTTTACGGATCTTCAATTCAAATTGAGTCACGATTAACAATCAAAAACCGAATCAACTGATTAGTCGAAATGCAAATCAAAACGGAAGGTTTATAGCAGGTTAGGGTTTGTGTTTACGAAACAATTTGATGATAGGCCTTTTATCGAATCATGCAAACTAATGATAGGTTTTGATGGAATGAAAATCGAAAAAAAGTTATGGTTTGTTAATGGATCGATCTGAGCAAGTGAACCGGAAGGTGTGACAGAGTGTGTTACTGTATTTATTTTGTTTGTAATTTGTTCAAATAAAACCTCACGCTTCGCGATTATGTGTGAAGTTATTCCATCCAAATTAGTGAAAATAAAATTTTCACATTTTATAGCGTAAACACTTGCTTCACGTTTAAAAGTGTCGAGTATTTTTATACTTCTTCACATTAAAAAGTGTGAAGACACAATAATCAAATTACTTCACATATTAAAGTGTGAGATTTTGTTTTCGCCATTAAAAGTGCGAAGTTTTTTATGACGCTCGATGTTTATCGCACTTATAAGTGTGAACAGTTTTTGCACATTTATAAGTGTGAATATTTTGAAAAAAATGTTCACACATCATAAAGTGCGAAGAAAAAAGTGTGAAAATATTAGACGATTAGGTTATGGCCCAAACCCAGTTGTGGGCTTGGGTCCATTAGGTTTAGGGTTAGCTTATTTATCAAGTCATATTCTATTATAAATAAACATGAGATCATATTATGTAATGACACAAAAAACACAATCGATAATATCATTCTATTGTTATTTTACATGGTATCACAGCTCTAGGTAAGATCCTTCAAGAAAAATTGCTATCCTCCGGTCATCGGCTACTTGCCGGTGATTCGGAGGGATTCCCTTTATTCTCGCTTTAATGTTTTTTAGGATTTTGTTTTTCGTCTTCAATTCATAAACCCTAAACCCAGGCCGTCAAAAAAATGTTGAGTTGCATTCCATCAACTTTTTTTTTCTTCTTCATCATCTATTTGTTTTTATTGTCGAAGATCATTGTCGTTGACAACAAAAGTTGATCATCAAATTGCCGCTCCCTTCTAAAGGCAAAGCAAGCCATGACGTAAAAAAAATCGCCGCGCAAAGAAGGATGCTGCAAGCAATAAACAACTATGCCGCCAAATAAAATTATACTTCCACTCGAACAAAAAAAAGAAGATGAAAAAAGAATAAAAAAGCGGCTTTCAACATTTATTCCAGTTTGTGCTGCACGGATTGCTGCGTTCAATACGGGGTGAGTATAGACGATTAGGCTTTATGGAACATACCAGTTGAGCGGGTTCTGGGCGCCATAAAAAACCTAATAGTCTAATAAACTCAAGTGATCATAAGATTTGTTGTCAAGTGATTTATTATATCAGTTACCGGTCGTACCGGGTGGTAGTAAAAGACCGGTACCGGTACGGTTCCGGTATCGTACCATTTTTTTCAGGATCCATGCTCAACTCTATCTGTATATTACCCATTTCCAAATAAGTTAAGAGAACACAATCGTCAGGGCCGTGTCTAAATTTGTGAAAAATTTTAGAGCCTTGTGCGAAATTATAAAATGAGAACATTTCGAAAAGAAATTTTATTGTACAATTAGTGTCTACATTTTTTAAGATATCTATGCAAGAGTAGTTATATAAACGTTTAAACTTTCTCAAATTATAAATTGGGTTTCTTCAAAATAAAAATCGCTGTACAACATGCAATATAATTGTTAGGCGGGGCAAATTTTTGGGCACCTAAAATTTATTAGGCATGTGCGGTGTCTTATCCCGCACACCCTTCAAAGCACGGCCCTACTCAATCGTCAATGATGTGAATAATAATACTTTTCGCTCAATGACGCCCTGACAATCGTCAATGATGTAATAATAATAACTTTCGCATTTATTCTTGTATCATATATAGAAGCGTTGTTGAAAACTTGAATTCCCAGAAAAGAAGTTTCCCGATTTGGTCGTTCCTTAAACTTCTGTAAAGAAGATTATTTTAACTCCAAGCGTATGTCTCGTTCTTTTTTCATTAAATCCAAATGTTTCAACTTCATAGCCTATCGCATCTCTTGAGTTGTAGCTCAAAAGTTGAGTTTTATAATGCTATAAAACCTCATTACATTCTACCCACTGTCAAAAACAAGCAGATCAAGGTTGGACAATGGCCTTAATGTAAACTTGTTGGTCTGAATGGAGTTGAGTCTGTTCCGAATAGATTAATAATGCCACCCGAATGAAGAGTGGTGGATTCTGTGACTATTTGCAAGGATTGATTCAGTGATTTTTTTTTTCCCCCACATCTTCAAATTGATCGGTCTATCATTGTCCAACAAATTATTATAGCTTGTCAAGAATTCGGTTTATTTCAGGTGTTTTTTAAGTTCTAACCCCTTTTTCATTATCCATATAGTATCTAATTTACTTGTTTGATAATTGATAATTAACAGGTGATTAATCATGGGGTTCCTGATGAAATGATGGCGGACATGAGGCTTTACGGTTAAGGGTATGCGTTCCTACATCACCTCTATGTACGCTTATGTCCCATCTCCAACAACACGCTGGAACATTGCCATCCCATTGAAGATCAACATCAACACATGGCGGGTTTTGAATGGTAGGTTGGCGACTCGTTCCAACCTTGATCGTAGAGGCATAGACCTAGACTCCGTGAGGTGTCCCTTGTGTGATGATGACATCGAAACGGAAGAGCATCTTTTCATCCATTGCAAACGTCGCATTAGGAAATTTGGCTTGACGTTAATAATTGGTGGAGGGATTCCGAACGTTCTCCTTCAGTCACTTTACATGATTTGATCACTTGGCGACCACACTTCACTTGAAGACAAAGCTCTCTGGTGTTGTTCGTTGCGGTTAGTCCAGACTACCCAGCTTGGTTCCATATGGCGATACAGAAACAACATCATTTTCTCTACTAAGAGACCCTCCAAAGACCTCATCTTCAACGACGTTAAGACATTTTCATTCAATTGGATTTCTAGTAGATGTAAAAAATACTCTTTAAATTGGATAGAGTGGTTCGATTACCCTTGTAACGCTCTATCCCCCTCTTGTACTCTTATCTAGCATCTTGCTGGGTTTTTTTTTTTATATAAACCGCCGTTCTAAAAAAAACATGAGGGTTCTGTACGATGAGTTTTTTAACATGCCAGTTTAGGACAAATTAGGTGTCTACACTGAGAAGATCGGTAAGGGGTGTAGACTTTACACCAGCGGGATGAATTACGCGAAAGAGGGTCTTAAATATTTGAAAGACACTTTGAAGCACCCTTGTCATCCTTTAGAAGAACACACATCATCTTGGCCCGAAAAACCAACTAGATACAGGTAACTGGCCTATAGCTACATCTCACTCGAT
This sequence comes from Tanacetum coccineum, assembly GCA_026074375.1. Classification (NCBI taxonomy): domain Eukaryota; kingdom Viridiplantae; phylum Streptophyta; class Magnoliopsida; order Asterales; family Asteraceae; genus Tanacetum; species Tanacetum coccineum. Next base: position 8,602 of record BQNB010177439.1, read on the forward strand.
TAGTGACACTTTTCAGCTTGTTGTCATCAGGATTTTTTATGTGCTTTCTTAACAGCAAGGTTAATTATGTACTAATATAATCAGGGACTCTAGCAAGCTTCTAGAGCAGACAAGATTATCACAGATTTCTTTGCAAATAGCAATCAGATAAAAAAATCCCACGTGGATTCCAAAACAAGGATTCAATATCATTAGGACTAGTTCTCATCGAGATTAATTTACTTTTGTTTATTGCGAGTGTTTTGGGTAGAGGTGGGGGAAATATCATATAAAGTGCGGAAAAAAAAATGGGTAAGATTCTGGATGTTCAATCGCAGGGGGTGATAATGGACCATGGACATCATACAAAGGACACTTTGAGGAAGTGGGCCAGGAGCAGTCAATGGCGATTAACCATTACCCACCATGTCCCGACCCAAGTCTAGCCATGGGAATTGGTGACCACACTGACCCAAATCTCATAACCTTTCTTCAACAAGACCACTATGGGCTACAATTACTAAAAAATGGGAAATGGATGGGTATTGAACCAATTCCAAACGCTTTTGTAGTCAACCCTGGCTACCAACTCCAGGTATTGATTTTTTTCTTTAACTAGGTATCCAGCCAGCCTTTGGTTGACTGGATTTTAAACCGAGCAAGCTCTGACGTTTTCTTTGGTTTTTTCCATGCAGATTATAAGTAACGGGACGCTCAAAAGTCCAGAACATCGTGGGGTCTTAAATTCAACTGCATCTCGAACATCCATCGTTACTTTTTTTGCTCCGAGTCAAAGTATTCCTCTTGTTGTGGAACCAGCAAAAGAGCTTGTTACATCAACCACTCCACAAGTGTTCAAATCATATATCTACAACGAGTTCTTAGCAGAGTACTTGGCCTTCATTCGCAAACCAGGTCCTCGTAATGGAACGCCCTTGGATGTTTACCGGATTTAAACCAAATTTCTCGTTCAGAAACCTTGTATAATAAGTTAATAAACTTGTGAAGTGTTTTAATCTTTTAGTCGTGCAAAAGACCTTTTCAAATATGGATTTAATTTGTCTAACTAACTGTACTAACGTACTACTGTTAAAACACATTTTAAGCATGTCAATGATCTATAACTTTGTTACTGGAAAATTTGATTACCATTGTATGCGTACATTATGTCAAAATTTAGGGAAACTCCATAAATATTTTGCCAAAAAGACAATAATAATAATTCAATCATTAACAGTTAAAATAACTTATTTTGCTTCCAAACTGACATAATTTTTGGTAGAATTGGTGAGCATGTTTTAGCTTAAACGTACTTATTTTTGTTTTTCATATTTGTAGCTCTTTGGTCCTCATTTCTTAGTGTCATCATTTTAAATACTTGAGATACTCCATGATTAATTTACGCTTGTTAAATTTTTTATCAAGTTAAATACAACATAACTAGTAACTTTGAAAGCACTACAATGAATCAAACTACATGAAGATGCAACCTGAAAAAATCCATATTCTTGACAAGCAGCAAGTATTTCTTGAATTGTTTGACGAGGACTTTGACAGGCAACTAGCTAGATCAATAAGTGGAATGTGGAATGTTACGAAAATATGGAACCTCGACTGAACCGGCAGTTAACTAACGGGGAGAACATAGTTTTCTGGTATGATCTGAGCAGTTTTAGACAAGGTTGAAACCAGATTATCCATGGTCTTTGATCTCCAAGATTAAAATGTTGATTACTGTTTAATGTTACTATTATAAAAGCATAATTTGTTTGACTATAATAGTTCAATTTTGTATGTTTTGGTTGTTTCTATGAGAATTCTTCTACTTATGTTATATTAGTAGTATTTAAATGACAACATTACAATACTCAACTTTATCAAACGCCGCAGTATTAATGTCTCTCTTGGTCCCAAATCGACTGTCTATAATAACAATTTTGCTTAAAATTAAATACAGTAAGCTTTTTAAGAATAGAATCTCACCAAAAGTACTACTGCATTAAACTAACAGCGTTCAAGAATTCATAATGGTTAGAAGTTGTTTACTTTCTTTTTATTGGTGGAAGAAAGTGGACTAAAACTGTGAAAAAAAATTAGAGGGTGAATACGTTTGCGTTTAAAATATTAAATTTTTTTGTATCAAATGATCTATCAAGTTTGACGTAATATGAAAAGTGCCAATTATAGTATATGACTAAATGGATAATAGAATGAGAAAATTTTTAAAATGGTCCTTTTAAGATTACATCTTACAAAAAGAGTCGGAGCACAAAAAACTTTCAAAAATAAACTTTGGTTAACTAATCGTTAGATATGTGACATGTGGCAAGATCTACGGTAATTTTTGCAGGAGCGCTTATAGATTTTGTTAAAAGTGCGCCTGAGTTTCATATAAAATGGTGAGGAGCGCCAAGTGCATCCCGGAAATCTCTTTGGGCGCGCACGCCTTATACAATAAGAGACAATATTATGTATATGTTCTGAGAGGAACACCTTCTGTGCTCCTGATTTCTCTTGTGCGCCTCAAATAAGACGAAACAAAAAACCCAATCGCTCCCCATTATTGTTGCGCCTAACGGGAGCACTCTAAACTAACAAGTGCTCCCGAATTCTCTTGTGCGCCTCAAATAAAACAAAAATAAATGTTGAGGAGCACTCTATGAGAGAAAGTGCTCCTGATTTCTCTTGTGCGGCTCAAATAAGACAAACAAATGAAAAAGTATCTAGGAGGTCGGATACGCCGTATCCATACCAGCTCAAGAAAATTCTGAAATATTTTATTCTTGGAGCCCACGTCAAGCAACCCTGATATGCCGTATTGAATTCCAATACGCCGTATCGACCAATTTTCAGAGTCTATAAATACCAAAACCTAAATACGATTTTAGATATGCTTTTTACCACCAAGTCTGATTTTCAAAAGATCTATGAAGCCATAAAGGTCCTATAAAGTGGTCTAATCGATGGGAAAACTCTTGTAATCTCTACACTCCACTATACGCGTTCGATTAGCATTATGTTTAATCGTTCATCTATGATTTCGTGTATTGTTACAATGACTATCGGCTAATACCTTTAGGTATTAGCCATGTTTATGATAATATAATGTTTTGATTTGTCTTTATATCGATTGTTCTTTATTTGTTGCATGTTGATTATGTTTATCACTTCATACTCGTTTATGTGCTTAATTATGTGTTTTCCCTATCATTCAACTTTGTCTAGTCCTACATATTTAATGCGCTGCAACTTCGGTGTTGTTTGGGCATATGCTAAGAGTCCGGGATAGAAACATATAACGCTTATTCATATAGCTAGAATAATAGGATCACTAATAGAAAGCCCTGTTTCGATCTATGGTTAAGTGAATAGGTAGACTAAGCCGGTGACTTAGGATTACATATAACGTCCTGTTTCCATAGGTAGTTAAGTGGGTGTGGACTACTAGTATATGAATTTCCATTAAGCCATAAGTTGGTAAAGCCTCCATGAGCTAGGATTCAATATAACCACCAATATAGTTTCCTAGATAGATTATAATCAACGGTGTGAGCTTTATGCGGGTTTAGGTTAATTGTGACAGGATTAACTAGCGACAAATCTCGAGTCTAGGGAGAAGATCCACCTAACTTTGGTATGATATACCACCAACAAATTAATACAATCATTGCACTAATAGACAATCAAGGCGTATTATTTGATTAAACTGGCTAATACGTTTTCCTTATATTTGACTGCTTCCTAATCTTTTGTTAATCATTTATGTGCGTTATTTGTCATCTCCTTAGGATAATTAGAACTAAACTCATGCCAGTCTCTCAGGCTGAACCTTTTACGTTAGTTTAGGTTTAATTAGATTTAATTAGAATAATTAGGTTAGATTAGTACTAATCCTAGGTAAATAAAATACTAGTAGAATTAAGAGTTAACTTCCACTCTCAGTGATCGACACCCTACTTACCAACGGAGCTACATCTGATCGGGTACACTGCCCGTGAAAGTGTTGTTTTAGGTATAGTCGGCATAAGATAAATAGTAAAACTTGATACATAAATAATACCTACACGATGACACATCAAGTTTTTGGCGCCACTGTCGGGGAGTGCGATTGTTTAATTTCTTGTTTTTATTGTATTTTTTAGTATAAATTTTGTTTTATTTGTCTACTGTCTGCTGTTATTTATTGAATATGGCGTATCCATTTTCTTTGAATACAGCGTATTCGACATCAAACATCAATACGGCGTATCTAGTTTACTGAATACGACGTATCGACTATCTAATACAGCAACAGTTTTAGTTAGCTTTCTAGTTTAGTTTTCTAGAATAGTTTTACTTTGAATTATGTCTTTCTTTTCAGGTACCGTTTTCAGGGAGCTTCCTTAC
>BQNB010177442.1:0-12966 GCA_026074375.1 Tanacetum coccineum
AAATATTTTGACAACTTTTTTTTAATTTAAGTAAACTTAATATTAAGACTTAAAAATTTAAATTTTTTGTGGAAAAAGAAGGTACGTGAGAACAATGGCAAAAGTAAGCAAGATCATATCGAAGATATACTATCCCATACTAAAATTAAACATTGTCCTCAATGTTCCTAGCCTAAGACTTAAAAACCCCATACAAGAACTCAAAAATTCGAATGCATAATCTAAACATGAAGAAAGTATCAAACAAGAATCTTAAGCCGTTTATCAAGTGTGCTAGAAGATAAATGTTAGTTGATAATAATCTTTTGGATATCGGATTTCCCTAAACTAATGGCAAGCAAAGGCTAGGAAGCTCGACTGAACCAGGACAAAACACCGAACACGAGAGTCTTCAGAAAATTTTGGGTCAATCCTGCAAACAATCACAAATACAAACAACAACAAGAATCGAAAAAGTACAAGCCTCCTTACTCACAATAGAAATAAGAAAGAAGATAGAAAATGGATATGTGACAATCGTGGTTTGAGCAGGTTAGCTTATGCCTTTAGACTTTAGCTTTTTGCTTATTTTATGTGATTCTTGTGTGCTATGTGGTCGTTTTGATTTATAAGTGTAGTATTTTTATGTGCATGTGATCATTTTAGAATTTAAATGATCATTTTGTTATGTGTGCACATAAGTTGAGTTAAGTAATCCATTCTTTTGAGTGGGGAGTTTGGGAATGAATGATGTTTTGCATGTGTAGCTACGTCAAATCTTGGTTTTAAAGGTTAAAGCGTTTATGAATATATATGGTTTTTGGAAAGGAAAGATGTGATTGAAATATGCAAGTTTACATCAAACTTTCCATATTTAGCAAGTAAATTTGGAAATGAAAAGTTAATTTCAGAAAGTCTAGTTTGTTGCGTTTAAATAAAAAGGTATACTCAAATTAGCTTAGGTTTTTATAAAAACTTAAGGTAATGATTAAAATTAAGAAATTAATAAAAAAAAATAGGGAAGAGGGGCCGATCGGTTTTAATTAAAAAAAAGGGTTTTGGGTTTTAATTTTTGTATAAGCCTAATTAGAATTGGACTAGGATAGTTAGGGACTTTAAATAAAAGGCCTAGCCCATAATCCATTTTCCCCTAATACCCTAAAACGTCCCATAATCCATGGAGAACAAAAAAATAGTCGACTGCCATAAGTGAACCAAGAAAGATTCAAGAATTTTGTTAGGGTTTTGCTCATAAAGGTAAATATATTAAACCTCTTTAAATATTTTAATTCTTATAGCTTAATTATAATGGATTAGGGTTTTAATAAAATACAGATCTTAATGAGTAATTAATGTTAATAGCATTGATTAGAATTGAATTAGGGGCATAACCATGCAAATTACATGTTAGGGTTTGCATGAAATCTTGATTTAGTGTTGAGCAAAATTAGGGTTGTGTTCATGAGCGATTTTCTCTATGATTAAGAATGATATTTAAGAGTTTCTTTTTTTTAAACAGTATCCCTCTGAGTCTTCTTTCCAAAGAATCCAGCCCCAAGGGTTTTTGTGGTCGGGAAGGTTGTCAAATAATCTTTATAAGATAAGTGTGCAAAACAGTGAATTTTCTGCGGGTTTCAGTTAGGGTTTTGATGTTTCTAAAAATACTTAGACACCTTCTCAAGGGCTAATATTCACGTGGAAGTCATTTCATATGTTGTTTGTGACCCTTATTTTTTCTCTAAGTATGTGGTTGTTGGTTCTTAAAAGACTTCATGGATTCTTAGAAGTTACTGCTGCCAAGGTACATAATGGAAATTATGCTAAGTGGTTAATACTGGTAGTATAATGTTACCACTGCTAGTTACTACTGTTAGTATAATTTAGTACTGATAGCATAAAGTTACTGCTGTTAGTTGGAGTTAAGACTGCTCAGTGTTAAAGACTAAAAAATAAGCTAAGTAGTTAGTACTGTTAGTAGTAAAAGTTAAGACTGCTAGTACAGGTTACTACTGTTAGTATATATTAGTACTGTTAGTAGTAAAAGTTAAGACTGCTAGTACAGGTTACTACTGTTAGTATATATTAGTACTGTTAGTACTAATATTACTCCTGCTTATGTTTATTAGTGCTGCTGGTGGAAAGATTACGATTGTTTGAAGACTTTCTACTGTCAAGAGGATAAAGACGCGTTAAAGAGATAAAGATTGTGTGGAGAACAAAAGAAAACTGTTGAAGTTAATTGTTGAGATATTTTTGTACAAGAAATACATGTATTTATTTAGAAATTACGGTTATATTTAGAAAAGATTGAGATATCTTAGGAACGATATTGTAAACGACGCAGTCCTCCCTTGGCTAAAAGGAGCTCTAGGGCATTAGTTGAATATATCTCATAACATTATCTTCACAAATACACATACTCAGAGCCAGAGATGTAAGAGTCTTGGTAAACTTCAAGGTTGGTAACCCTATGCTAAGAAGAAACTTGTATATTTCATCATTATTAAATTGAAGCGTTTTGTTACATCGTGTGTTCATTCATATTCACTATTCATTGATATATCTTCTAGATATTAAAGAGTAGATTCCGCATACTCTTTGATATACACACAAAGTCTCAACTATTGTTATTTTGGATTTATCTAAGGTAACATACTCTTTACAAGGTAAAGAATCGATATAGGATTGGGATTAACAAGTGGTCACAGAGCTTGCTTTGAGAAACCTTTATCTAGAAGACATGGAGCCTTGAGAATCTTCACAAATAGTGGTCCTACAATAAAGCTACTCCCATCCTCCATATGGGGAGTATGTAATGTGGCCAATGAGGATAAGCTAATACTTTCAGATCCAAGACTATGCATCTCTGGGAATCCTAGAAAATGGTGATTCATGGGTCCCCAATATCTCAAACAACTGAGAAGAATGGGATAACAACTTTAAAGATGTCTACACCTGCAACTGCAGAAGAGAAGATAAAGAGAAAGAATGATGTCAAAGCTAGGGGTTTGTTACTCATGGCACTTCCAAATGAACATCAGCTAACATTCAGCTCAATATTAATGCAAATCTATGTTTGCTGTCATTAAAACAGGGATTTGGAGGAAAATGCAGCTACCAAGAAAACTCAAAAACTCCTCTTGGAAGCAACAGAATGAGAATTTCCAGTGCAACAAGTGGCAGAGTCTCTTGACTACTATTTTCAATAGCTTCAGAAGATAGTCAAGGCTTTGCTATCTTGGGTGTAATCATTTGCCCAAGAAGATTAAACTTAAAATTTTTAAGCAGCCTTACCACCTGAGTGGAATACTCCATGTAGTTGTTTGATGAATAAGCCCTGATAAAAAGCTTTGAGACTATAATATAAGATGATTTGTATAATCAATATCAAAATTGTTGACAAAAGAAAGAAGAAATAGTTTACATCAGTGGTGGTCAAAACTTGGCTTTTCATGACATGCAACCAACTCTGCAGTATCAATTATGCTAACATTCATAATTCACAAGTTAGAGCTGCTAGCCCTAGTGTTGAATACGCCAGTCCACAAGTATACACTAGCAAGTTTCAGTGATAATCCTGTCAATGCTTTTATGGTTAAAAATCCAAATGTAGTTCCTAATGTCCTACATCAGGACTTAGAGCAAATTCATGAAGATGATTTGGAAGCCATGGATCTGAAGTGGCAACTCTCTTTGCTAAGTATGAGAGCAAAGAAGTACTATCAGAAGACAGGCAAGAAGATTTTCATTAATAGTAATGATATTGCTGGATTAGCCTAAGGGACAAATCTCAAAGTTCACTACATAATATACAAGGACATCAAAGATTGAAGAATCAAAGACATCGAGCTACAGACAGATGGTCAATGAAGTAGAATGCTATAATTCATAATGTATTTTCTCGGGTGACCTCCCTTAGGGGGAGATTGTTAGAATTATGAAAAAGACTCGGTCACCCATTGTATAATCTAGAATAGCATAACTCGTTGTCTAAGTGTAAGCGTATGACTAATAGTATTGGGCTAGGCCTTTAGTCCACCTGTAAGCCCATACTCAAGCCTATTGGGGGCATAAACACTCATGTATATAACCCCCTTCCTAGCTATGGGAAGGGGTTGGTTGTTCATTTTATGATAATACTTTGTCTTGCACTTTCTCTCTCTAGAAATATCACTTTCTCTCTCTAAGATTAAGTAGCCAACCCATCATCTCTTGCTTGTGTTATGATATCATGTATACTACAGAAATTAATAAACTTAAAGCAGAGTTGAAAAAACTTAAGCAAGCAAAGGATGCCATTGATTTTAAAATTGAAAAATTTGATAAGGCCTCAAAAGACTTAGATCAGTTGTTAGGAAGTCAGATAACTGACAAGAGTAAAAAGGGTTTTGGATATTGTGCAGTTCCTTCACCTCATCCTTTTATCTACAATAGACCTAACAAACTAGATCGGTCTTATTCTAGTCTTGATGAATTCAAAGTGCCTGAATTCAAAGGCTATGGTCCTTAAAATAGTAAGAAAGAGTCTAATATTGTTAAGGAATCATATAATTCAAAGGAGAATTCTGATAAGTCTTTGGTAAAATAACTAGAATCATAGGTCAAAAGTAGTTTTGTTAAAGAATGTGGATGTAACACTAGTAAGAAAGTGAGTGAAGCAGAACCTAATAAAGTTAGGGAGAATAATGATGCTCCAATTATTGAGGATTGGGTGTCAGATGATGAGGAACAAGATGAGTCAATAACTAAGCCTGAAAAGAAAACTATTACTCCTACTGCTGCTAAAATAGAAAAAGTAGTTAGAAAGTCAGTTAGGTATGCAGAGATGTATAGATCATAAAGGCCTAGAGGAAATCAAAGAAATTAGAATGGTCAGAAGTCCAATCAACTAGGTAGTGAATTTGTGATGTATAACAAGTCTTGTTTTAATTGTAGGAGCTTTAATCATGTGCAGAGAAATTGTACTTACCATCAAAAGAAAAAGCTAGTAAGTGGGAACAATTACAACAGGGTGGATAATTACTATTATACCAAGACCTCACACTATAGAACCCACAAAAATGTGACTCCAAGAGCAGTTTTACTGAGAACAGGCCTAAAACCTCTTAGTACTGCTAAGCCAGTTTATACTGCTCACCCAAAACCAATAGTGCACTGTGCTAGACCAAAAATTCATTTTTTTTAAATCAGCATAATCTACTATCCAAAGGACCTTTTATAAGAAACCAGCATTAACTAACAGGCATTTTAATCATAAGGTTAATACTGTTAGGCCTAGAATAATTAATACTGCTAGGTCATACAGAACACCTGTTAATACTGTTAGGCCTAGAGTAATTAATACAGCTAGGCAAAATAGAACATCAGTTAATGCTGCTAGGGCAAATGGGTTCAATACTGTTAAGCCCTCAACATGTTGGGTTTGGAGACCTATCAAACCCAATAGTGCATCAATCACTTTGAACAGATATAACTACATTGATGCACGGGACAGATCCAAGTCAGTAATGGCTTGGGTCCCAAAAGAAATCTAATTTCTTTATTCTTATGTGCAGGGCAAGCTACAACATGATGATAAAGGATTCGTTGACAGTGGATGCTCAAGGCACATGACTGGTAGCATAGCTTATCTCTCTAATTTCAAGCAGTTTGATGGAGGTTATGTTGCATTTGGAGGAGGTGCATATGGTGGTAAAATTTTAGGAAAAGGTACTCTAAGAACTGCTAATCTTTTATTTTGATTTAAGATGTATACTTTTTCAATCGATTTAAAATTCAATCTTTTAGTGTCTCACAGATGTGTACAAAAAAGAACTATGTCTTTTTACAGATACTGAATGTTTATCTTGTCACCAAAATTTTAAGTTGCCTGATGAACAATCATATACTTCTTGAAAGTTTCCTAGACAGGACAATAAGTCAAGTTTTGATATGAAAACATCATTCCTAAAGAAAGTTTGACTTGTCGTGGTGCAAAGGCTACATTAATGAATCAATGCTTTGGCCAGAAGACTTGGTCATATTAATTTTAAAAACATAAATAAGCTTGTCAAGGATAATCTAGTAAGAGGATTGCCTACAAAACGTTTTGAAAATGACCAAACCTGTGTTGCTTGTCTTAAAGGGAAGCAACACAGAGCTTCTTTTAAGTCCAAAGTTCTGAATCTATTACTAAGCCTTGTTTTTAAGCTACATATGGATTTGTTAGGTCCAACCTTGTGAGTAGCTTGATGCTAAGAAGTATTTGTTTTAGTAGTCACTGATGATTATAGTAGATTTACATGGGTTTTCTTTTTAACAACTAAGGATGAAACCAGTGAGATCCTTAAGCGCATATCAAAGAAATACGACAACCTAGTTGAATAAGAAAGTAACAAATAATCAAAATTGATAAATGGAATAGAGCGTTTAAGAACAAAGTTTATGGATGATTTTGCAGAGAAAATAGGTATTAAGAGAGAATAGTAGTGTACTAGTCGGACTACTCAAGCAAAATAGTGTTGCTTATAGAGTTAGGAATAGGACACTCATTGAGGCTGCTAGAACAATGTTAGCTGACTCTAAGTTACCTACCACATTTTGGGCAGAAGTAGTCTCTACTGCTTGTTATGTACAAAATAGGGTTTTAGTAGTTAAGCCTCATAACAAGACACCTTATGAAGTTTTTAGAGGTTTTAAACCAGCTCTAAGTTTTATGAGACCATTTGGTTGTCATGTTACTATTCTTAAAAATTGGATAGTTTTAGGCCAGTTCGAATGGCAAAAAGTGAATGAAGGTCTTCTTGTTGGATACGTCTTTGAGATAGTAAGATTTTTAGGGTAATACAATACAAAAACCAAAAGGGGGTTAAAGAAAAACTTGCATATTGGGTTTATAGAGAATAAGTCTTATGATAGTAAGAAACTGGTCCAAAAATGGTTGTTTGATTGATTTCTCTAACCCTAATCTATGAACTATGTACCAGTAAGTGCATGTACAGTCTCCTAAAATCTCTACAGAACATCAGAAGATAAATATTCAAGAGTGCATTGTGAGCCAATTAGGAAAGAACCTTCATACTTTAGAGTTCTCACCTACATAGCCATGTTATGAAATTAGGAGTAAAGCCAAAACTGCTGATGATACTCAAAAGCAGGATGAAATGCCTAAATAATGAGAATGCTGAACAAGAAAGGTTTTCAGTTGATAGCAGTTCTAAAGATGTTAATGCTGTTGGACAACAAGTTAATACTGCTAGTCTTGATGTTAATACTGGTAGTCTTGAACTTAATGCTGTTGGTCCATCAGTTAGTACTGCTAGTCCAAATGAAGAAGACAGCACTGAAGAAGAACCAGAAGTTGATTTGGAGAATATTACAAATTCCTATATTGTTCCAACCACTCCCAATACAAGAATACATAAGGATCATCCAATTGACAATGTGATTGGTGAAGTGTAGTCAATAGTTCAGACAAGAAGAATGTTAAAACCTACTTCAGGAATAAGAAGTCTCAGTGATATGTAAGAAGCATAAAACACAAACCCTAAATACTTTGTTTATATAGCTTTTTTCTAATCAGAGATTAACCAACAAGCATTGCTAAAGCTCTATTTGATTCATCCTGGGTGGAAGCAATGCATGAAGAACTTTTGCAATTCAAACTTCAACAAGTTTGGATATTGGTGGATTTCCCTAATGGAAAGAACGCCATTGGAACAAAATGGGTCTTCAGAAACAAGAAAGATGAAAGGGGAATTGTGATCATGAATAAAGCAAGGTTAGTTGCACCTGGTCCTAGACAAAAGAAGTTATTGATTATAAGAAGTTGTTTGCTCAGTGGCACAGAATGAGGCAATAAGATAATTCTGGCCTATGCTTCTTTTATGGTTTATCTGGTATAACAAATGATGGTAAAAGAGTGCTTTCCATATATGGAACCATTGAGAAGAAGTCTAATGTGACTCAACCTAGGATTTAAAGAACCTGACCATTCAGACAAAGTTTTACAATGGTGTCAAGGCCAACATTATGGTTCATCAAGCACCAAAGCATGGTATGAAACTTTTGCTAACTATTTGTTGAGCAATGGTTTTAATATGGGCAAGAAAAATTAGACATTATTTACAAGAAGCAAAAAGAGAATATTTTTCTTGTACAAGTACTATGTCTATGATATTATCTTTGGTCAACAACAAGGAGATAATGTACTGGTTTTGAAAGCTAATGAAAGATAAGTTTTCAAATGAGTTTCTATGGGTGAACTAACTTTACGTTTCTAGGGTTACAAGTACAACAAAAGGTAGATGGAATATTTATCATGTCAGATAAATAGGTAGCTGAAATTGAAGAATTTCAACTACTCAAATAGTGAAGTCTGCTTCAGACTCCTGCTTGATTTAGAAAAACCTTATTGGTCAAGGATGGAGATGCTGATGATGAATAGTACATCTCTATAGTTCTATGATTGGTCTTTGATGTATCTCACTGCATCTAGACCAGATATCCATGTTTTAGTATGTGCATGTTACTCGATTTCAAGTTTAACTCCTAAGACATTCACATTCTTAGCAGTAAAGAGGAATTTTTAGATAATTGAAAGGCAAACAACTTAGGCACTTGGTATTTCTAGGGATTCTCCATTTGAACTGGTTTTGCTTATGCACAAATAAGTGACTATGCTGGAGCAACTCTTGATAGGAAATCTACAACTGGAGGATGTCAGTTTTTGGGAAACAGGTTGATATCTTGGCAGTGTAAAAAGCAAACTGTAGTTGCAACTTCTACAACTGAAGCTGAATATATGGCTGCTGCAAGTTGTTGTGGACAAGTACTCTGGATTCAAAACCAATTGCTGGATTATGGGTACAATTTCATGAAAACTGTCATTAATATTGATAATAACAGTACTATCTGCATGATTGAAAATCCTGTTCAACATTCTAAAACAAAACACATAGAGATTAGGCATCATTTTATAAGAGATTACAACACTAAAAAGTTAATACAAGTGGTTAAAATTCATACTGATTTAAATGTTGCAGATCTTCTTATAAAAGGTTTTTATGCAGGCAGATTTCAATACTTGGTCTTAAGTATTGGAATGTTGAATTCTTAACTGTCTATATCTCTTTATGTTTTTGTAAAAGATTAATACTGTTAGTTTTCTCAATTAATACTACTAAGTATAATTAAAACTGTTAGTTATACTTAAGACTGTTTTGTTACACCAGTTAGTTAAGGTTAATGCTGTTAAGAAGAAAATGGTTTGGAATTTGTATCTTTGGCTGTGAACTAACATTTGCAGGTAAAGCATGTTGAATACAAGTTGTTGAATGCTTTACCTTTTTGAAGATAGATAATGGTCTTGGTTCACAGAGTTTAATTTTTTTTCATAGGATATGCATAAATATGGATCCTCATGAATTCCCACATGTCTATCTAGTCTTTTCTAGTGTGCTTGTGATGAATAGAGGCATGTTGTTGCATAATTATTGAAGATAAAGTTAATACTGTTCGACTTCAGTTACTACTGCTAGGCAGTGAATTACTACTGTCAGGCAAATGTATGGGTTATGCATAAATATGGATCCTCATGAATTCCCACATGTCTATCTAGTCTTTTCTAGTGTGCTTGTGATGAATAGACATGTTGTTGCATAATTATTGAAGACAGAGTTAATGTTGTTCGACTTCAGTTAATACTGCTAGGCAGAAAATTACTACTGCCAGGCAAATGTTAATGCTGTTAAGATGACATGGGCACCAAAAGTTGCAACTGTTTCAAATTCTTATCTCTTAAGGCATTGTTTGAGGGGAGCTTCCTTATTTATACAACCAAAAAGCATGGATGAAAGGATGTGTTATATCATAAGTATGTTTAAAAGGGATCAAAACACGTCTAGGAATATCAAAAGAGGTCAGGACACCAAGATACCTCAGTCTAGTGGTCTCCCTGACAAAGGTTGGTGATGAGGCTGTCCATAAGGAGTTGGGTGACCGAATGGAAAGGGCTGCCACTACTACCTCTAGCTTAGAAGCAGAGCAAGACATTGGTAACATCAAATAAGACCCAATCCATGGCAACACTTAATGAATAAACTACTTAGGGAATTGGTTCAGGTAGTGGTCCTAGGTGCCAAGATACCATATTGGGGGATGTGAATGCTCAAACTAGGTTTGAGATTACATCTAAACAGTCCATTAATCCACCTCTCTCAAGAGGTTACACACTTGGAAGTGGGGAGGATAGTATGAAACTTATTAGAATTGATGGAATTTTGTACACAACTGTCATATAAAAACAGAAAGAGTGTCTTGGTAAGCCAAAAGAAATGAGAGATTTTGTGAGCTTAAAAATAGAAAGAGAGTGTGTATGAATCAAATTTGATGATGAAAGTTGCTTTTTGGAATGAAAATTGAATGATTACTGGTGTATTCTTTTTAATGCTGCTCAGTTTCAACTTAATGCTGCTAAGCTTAAGTAAATGTTGTTAGGCTTAAATTAGTACTGCCTGTATTTGTTTTTGCTATTAAGCGTATTTTAATGCTGTCAGTTCAAGTTTCTGCTGTTGAGGGTGATTCTATAAATACTTCGATTAAGGGTTTCATTTACTTCTTTATTCGATTTCACTTATTCAAACACTCTCTAACCATAAACCCTAATTCAATTTTCATCTTTGATCATCAAATTCATCATTATGTCAAGCCCTAAGTTTGCTGAAACGCACAATGTGGTTGCGTTCTTGGAAAAACCCCAACAGAAGTGATGGGTTTGCAGAGATAATTGTTTCCTGAAAGCAAGTTTGTTTATATGCTATTTTAGTCAAATCCAGTCATCTACACATCTTGTATTGAACAATTTTGGGCAACTGCCAAGGTACAGACAGTTAATGGATGCGCGACAGTTACTAGGCCCCTAGTTGATATGAGAGGGTTATTGTAACGGTGTCAAGCATTAGAGAAGATCTTCACTTGGATGATGCAAGAGGTACTGATGTCTTCCAATGCTACTATTTTGATGAATGTCGACGTAATGGGGTTTGAAAAAGCCTTCTCAAAAGCTCACTTTTTATAAAGCTTTTTCTCTCCCACAGTGAAGTATTTCATTCATACATATCATGCTTATGGGCTAAATCAACTGCATGGAATGAGTTCAGTAGTTCTATGGCTTCTTTGATCATATGCTTGGCAACTAATCAGAAGTTTAATCTGTCTAAGTATATCTTTGATGCAATGGTGAAACACTTAGATGGAGGAGTCAAATTCTTGATGTATCCACGTTTTCTCCAAGTTTTCATTAATCAACAACTGGGTAATATGTCAACTCACAAGAAGATTTTTGTTAATCCCTTTCATACAAAGAAAGTTTTTGCCAATATGAAGAGAGCTGGAAAGGATTTCTCTGGGAGAATAACACCTTTATTTGATACCATGATGGTTCAACCTATTGAAGAAATGGGTGAGGATTCAGATCATCCAACTGATTCCACTCCAATACACATTATTGATCAACCATCTTCATCTTCCAAAAACCAAGATGAACAACCATTATGAAGGCTTAGGATCAGGAGGCAGAGGTTCCTCGAGATGAGGCGGAGCATGAGGAAAGTGTACCAACACCTTATAATGATCCACTAATCCTAGTGAGTGGGACAAGCATGAATAACTAATTGATGTTTTATGTACCAAATTGCAAAACAGGTTCTTGATTTACAAAAATCAAAGGATGCTTAAGCTAAGGAGATTGCTGCTTTGAAAAAGAGGATCCAAAGGTTAGAAAGGAGGAAATTGTCAATACCTACTGGTTTGAAATGACTCAAGAAAATTAGTATGTCTAGGAGAGTTGAGTCCTCTAAAGACCAGGAGAGTTTGGGTGCTCCTGAAGATGCATCCAAACAGGGGAGGAGTATTGAAGATATTGATGCTGATGTTAATGTTTCTTTGGTTGATGAAACTCAAGAGAGACAGGATGACTTAATGTTTGATATTGGAGATTTGGAGGATGATGAGATGCATGTGGAAGCTAAAGTTGATGGAAAAGATGAACAGAGTACTAAGCCTGATGATAGTACTGCTGGTGAAGTAGTTACTACTGCTAGTGTTGATGATAGTGATGTTCCTACAACTATTGAGGAAATCACTTTGGCTGAGATACTTATACAGATTAAAGCAGCTAAGCCTAAAGTTGTTACTACTGCTGCTACAACAGTAACAACTACAAGACCCAAGGATAGAGGGGTGGTTGTACATGAGCCAAGTGAGTTCAGAGTTCCACAAGAGACACAACCTTCAAGTTCTAAAGATAAAGGAAAAGGTATTATGGATTGCGTCCTGAAGTTCTTTGAGAGGAAAAGATCAAATTTCTCTTGATGAACAAATTGCAAGAGATATTCAAGCTAAGTTAGATGCTGAATTATTAGAAGAGCTAAAGATAGCAAGGGAACAAGAAGAAGAAGCAAACATATCATTGATTGAGTCATGGGAAAATACACAAGCTATGATGCAAGCTGATAGATTGATGGCTGAGAGACTCCAATCAAAGGAAAGAGAGGAATTGACAGATGAGGAAAAATCAAAACTATTTATGGAACTGATGGAGAAAAGAAGAAAGCATTTTGTTGCACTCAAAGCACAAGAAAAGAGAAACAGACCTCCTACCAAAGCACAAAAGAGAACTCAAATGTCTACTTATCTTAAGCACATGAGTGGATATACATACAAACAACTAAAAGGAAAGAGTATTGATGAAATTCAAAAGTTGTTTGATAAGAAAATGAAGAGAGTAAATACCTTTGTAGCTATGGGTTCTGAGATACAGGAAAGCAAAGAAAAGAAGGAAGAAGGTAGAGAGGAAACAGCTAAAGGGAGCAGAAAGAAGATGCTTGGAAGAAAAAGAGCAGGGAAAGAACATCAGAAAGAATCCTCAAAGAAACTAAAAGTAGAGGAAGAAAAAGAGTCAGAGGAAGTTGAAGAAGATGATGAAGTTGAGCTAAAGAAGCTTTTGGT
>BQNB010177443.1:0-11745 GCA_026074375.1 Tanacetum coccineum
TCGAACCATGGCCTTAAGTAGCCAGAAATTTCAACACAAAGATAACTATAAACTACAGGGTAGGTTAAGGTGAAATGGTGTAATGATACATATGACATTGGGTGAAAAGATAGATTGGTTTAACAAGGGTGATCTAGGGTATCTTGCACTAATAATGAGTGCAACAAAAGGGTTTATCACGGGTGGTCGACAAGTCAGTGTAACAAGTCGACAAACACACACATATAGGCTATTTGAGTGATTTTCTAAGTGTTGCCTTCTTGAACTATCTATTCCTGCTAATCAATTAGGTCTCGACATAATGTACATGCCAAGTTCTAAAGTCTACAATACTACCAGCACACTCAATATTTTTGATGAATTTTTGAATAATATGATGGAAAGGAATATTAGGCTTAAATCTCACCAAGTAATAATAAAGGGTAATGTGCATTCGGCAAAGATTAATTCTCGTTTAATAAGAAAAACATGTCAAAAAAATTTTAATTGGCACCATTTTTCAAAGAAAACTAGAAAATCGAAAGCAAGAATAGGTCAAGTGATAGTTCTACTCCCATCCCCCCCCACTTGTTTTGTACAATGTCCCTATTGTACATTACGTAAATGAAATAAACAAAAAAAGTAGAATTAGAACAAGAAACTCCCCTAAATTTTGCTCGAAAGAGACAACATGCTCTAAGCCATGCTTCAAGTTTGCTTCTTCGAGCAACATCCACAATCACAAATATCCCATCATCATCTTCGGCATGGTATCTAACTAATCCGGATTTGAAATGCGTTCCTGTAGCCAATAACTAACCAAGCACCCCTCCATGTGCATCATCCTGTAATAGCTGCAAGAAAACGAATACCAAAAGCATAAATCCGGCTAAAAGAAAGACACCAAAATGTACAGAATAATAATACAATCCTAACTCACTTTCGTAGGAATCACGGTTGCATTTAGCGTATGCAACAAGCCTTTTAAACCACTTGGTGGCCCAAGTGGACGAGTGAAGTCTCGTGAGGGTTTTCAAAGAACATACTCACAAATTTCATTTAGTTATACAAGGTTTAGCAATAGTTTCAAACTTATTTTTAAGTTTTTCAGAAGAAGGTTACGGCGTAACCCCGATGGTTACGCCGTAATCATATGGTAATTAAAAGTTTTGGTTCAATATATTATGGCATAACCATAAGAGGGTAAATGGAATGATTACGGCGTAACCATGGCTGTTACGCCATAACTGATGCTACAACATCAATGTTTACCACACAATTACAAGTCAAGCAGGTCTCGATTTTGATCACTTTGCTACTGGAACCTGCAAAATAAAGTGAGAAACATGCAAACCAACTAATATGCAAAATAAGACAAAGCATAAATACAAGGATAAACATGGGGTGCCTCTCACGAAACGCTTGTTTTTGTCCGAGTCTCTAGCTTGACTCCCCCTTATTTACTAGGTAATAGGGTGTCTATCCCTTCACTTGGGATCAAGTGTGGGTGGAAGTAGCAATTAACATCATTCGGGTGTTCATTATCTACAGGGTAGGGAAATAATGATTTAAGACCATACCTAAAAGAAGATTTCATTTCCCTATCTATCTTATAAGGTTTAGTTGATGACTTGTATGATTCAAATATTCCATATAAGGGACTCATTGGTTGAGTATGAATGAAAGGCTTGGTATTAGTGATGATTGAATGCACTTGTATTTTCATAAAATAAGGATTTTCAACAAGGAGTCTTTCAAGCTCCTCAAGATCCCTAGTCGAATCAGCCTCTTCATCAATCATGGCCACATTCAAGATCTTGTTGTTGATCCCAATAGAATAGATCTTGCTTAGCTTGTATAAGCCTAAGTTGTATTGAATAAACCCAAAACAACTATGATAGAAACTTTAATTGTGAATATCAAAGACTACGCGGAATCTAGTCAATGATACTAAAAAGAATTTTAATGAAATAGTATCAAATAAGATCAATAACAATAGGTAAATTTACCAAACTTCAGTCTCAATTGATCGAACACTCTTATAGTGTTAGGGTTACAAAACTTGAAAAACTATATCGATATCAAACAACGATTTTTAGATATCTATCTTCTTGCCCTTGGAACTCCTTTTATACCACGGGAGTCCTAACTGGCTTACATTATTTCTTAAGTTATCATGATATTCTAAACTAATAACTTATACGTATCTTTTACAAAAATATTCATACTTATTACTAAGCACATTTTTATCTTTTCTCTGTTAAGTCTTTGATTCTTCTCTGTCGCATAAACTCTTCTAGCAGTTGTAATATTTAAGTTGTTGAAACTTTTACATCAACTGTAGTAAACTTCATTAATACCAGCACACTAAATGTGTACCAAGGCAGCATTAACTTCTTGGAAAGTTTTCTTCAATCTTCTTCAGCAAAGTACTAAGTTACACTAGCAGTTACTAATTGACTCTTGCAGTACTAACATTACTAGTTAGTAGTAACTAGGAGTACTATATACCTAGCTGTAGTAACTTACAACTATGCAGTATTACTATTAGATATTTTTCAATTACGATTACTAAAACCAACACTAATTTATACTTAGCAGCAGTAACTAATACCTTAACAGTCTTAACTTCCACTTAGCAGTAGTAACTTCCAAACCAGCATTCATAGGTTTTAATCCCACATTCCTCCCATAACTTTATATTTATCTTCAAAATAATTCAAGTTTCTGCATTAAAAGCTTCATCAATCACCAGGAGGATGCTTCCAAACACTTCACTATTTCTTGAGCTGTTTTGTCATAAGCTTAAGAAGCTGATAACAAATTTCATTCCAATAATCAGATTTTAGCTTCTTATTCAGCATATCAGTGATTGTTGCAGGTGTAAGGGGATATCTCTTCTCTATCGGGCTTATAGATATGCATATCTTTAATCCCTCACAAAGTGTACTCCACTATGAATCGATATCCTCAAAGCAATACTTTCTTTCCTTGTAAATTCTCCATATTAGAATCTTCTACATGATGTTTTAAATAGTCTTTAGATACAACATAGGACACTCTATCATAGCCTTCTTCTGGCTTGTAATCCCATGCATAGCTTTAACAACTTGCACGAGTTTCCAAATCTTCTTTGTCAGAGCTTTTGATCAGCTGACTAAACAATAAATATATCTTGGAACTTCTATCAGCTCTCATTATTTCCTAATATCCTTTCTTTCCTTCCCTGTGAATCTTGTAATCAACAATAACTGCAGGCTTGGTAGCTAGAGGTATAGCATCAATTTCAACTTCATCATCTTGGACAATCTCAAAGCATTGTTTAAGATCTTGTTTCTCTTTATCATCTTCTATTTTCTATTTCTTTGCTACCTCTTGTTCTAGCTCTTCTCCTACTCTCTTAGAACTACTTTCTTATGCCATCTCTGCTTCAGCTTTCTTTGAGCTCTCTTTCACCAACTCAGTATCCATATCAACAAACATGTTTACCCTTGTCATGGCTTTATCAAATAACTTCTGAATTTCTGCAAATGACTTGTTCTTCAATTGACTTTGCTTGTAACCAGCCATGTGTTTCAGATAAGTTGACATTGTACTTTTCTTTTGTGCTTTAGTTGGTGGCTTGTTCCTCTTTTCTTGAGCTCTTAATGCTGCAAAGTGTTTCTTTCTCTTCTCTAAGAGTTCTACAAACAATCTTGCCTTCTCTTCATCTGTCAATTCTTCTTGCTCTCTTGCTTGCAATCTTTCAGCTAATAACCTATCAGCCTCTATCATTGCTTGCACATTATCCCATGAAATGTTGGCTTCTTTAACTTTCTCAGCCTTCTCTCTTGCAAGTCTTGCTTGTTCTTCTTCTTCAGCTTGTAGCTTGAAAGCAAGTTCTTCATCAAGTCTTATTTGTTCTTTCTTCTTCAAAGGCTTCTCAGGTTCAATCATCTTAGCTTTGCCTTTATCCTTGATGTTTAAAGGTATTGGTGTTAGTGTTGTTCTTGTTGTAGATTCACCAGGGTCTCTAAAAGTAATGCTTTTAGCTTTGGGTATTGTTGAAGGTGTTGTTGTGGTTGTACTCTGCACTGGCTCTTGTACCACAACCTTAGGTTTTGCACTCCTCAATTCAGCCAATGCTTGAGCCAAAGTGAGATCAACTTCAGTGATAGCAGTTGTTGTTGTAGTGGTAGCAGCACTAACTTCAACACTAGCAGTAGTAACTACTTCACCAGCAGTAGTAACTGGATCAGCAGTACTAACCTCCTTCTCAACCACATCCTGTCCTGCAAACACTTCTTCACCATCAAGAATTGTTGTGTCAAACACCAAATCATCACCATACCTCCCCTGAGTCTCATCAACCAAAGTAACCTCTGCATCTTTGTCAATGTCATCTATTTTCCTCCCCTGTTTGGATGCATCCTCCTGATCACCCAAACCTTCATCTTTAGAGGAAACAACTTGTGCAGATCTACCAACCTTGAATAGTCTTTTGAGCTTGTGAGTTCTTGACTTCTTTCTATCTTCTAACCTTCTTGACTCTCCCTTCAACTTAAAATCTCTAGCTTTGAGCAGTCTTAGTATTTTCCAGGTCAAGGACTCTCTGTTGCAATTTGGTACAAATTTCCATCAAATCATTGAGTTTCAGACTATCCTCACCACTGAGCAGTGGATCATTGGAATGTGTAGGTACATTTTCCTCATTGGCAGCCTCATCTGCTATAGGCTCTGTAGGACCACTGGATTGAGGAATCTCAGTGTCTTTTCTCTTTGGCTTCCTTGGTTTTTGTTTCTTCTGGGGTTTAGATGTTGATGGTTGAGTAATAATGGGTGTGTGATGGGGATCAGTAGGATTAGCTGAACCTTCACCCATTTCTTCCTGAGCTTGAACCATCATGGTTGGAAATAAAGGTGTAACTCTTCCAGAAAAACCTTTCCCTTCCCTCTTCATGTTCCCAAATATCTTCTTAGTATGAGAGGGGGTAACATAAATCCTTTTATGATGTGACATATCCCCAACTTGTTTATTCACAAACACTTGTACGAATCTTGGATACATCCAGAATTTTACCATACTATCCACATTCTTCACCATATTATCAAAGATATACTTGGAAAAGTTGAATTTTTTGTTTGTGGCTAAACAGATAATTGCAGAGGCCATAGTGCTACTAAATTCATTCCATGCAGTAGTTTTAGCACTTAGGCATTGCAAAATAGTATGAATCAAATACTTCCATTGAGGAGAAAAGAAAGCCTTGTAAAATGTAAGCTTCTGAGAAAGTTTTTCATACCCCATATGTGTAAGCTGCTCAAAAATAGTAGCATTGGGTAGACAATCAGTACCTTCAGCATCTTCCAGTTGAAGATCTCTCCTTATTGTGGATTCAGTGATGATCACCTTCTTCCTATCCACTAGGGCGTGCAACTGAACTTCCTCATTAACCGTTTTCACCTTAACAGTATCCCAGAACTGTTTAATACATGAAGTATAGATTGTAGGATTAATGGTTAAAGCATATTTGATAGGGTTTGCATTCAGAAAATCAACAATTTGCTCAAACCCTTCACTTTCAGCAGGTTTCGACAAAAACGCGACCAAATTATGAGTATCAGCAAACTTTAGATCCGACATTATGTTGGGTTTTGATGAAGAATGATGAAATTGAGTTAGGGTTTATGATTAGAGAGTATATGAAAGATTAAAATCGATTGAATGAGTGATTGAAACCCTTAATCGAAGTATTTATAAAAATACCCTCAACAACATTATTCATTCACCCAGAGTTGTAAGGTTTATGCCTATCAGCATTAAACTTATTAACAGCTAGTAAAAAATAAAAACTAGTAAGTTTATGCCTAACAGCATTAACTTTCAACAACAGTAGTAACCCAGCAGTAGTAAGTTATGCCTAGCAGCATTAACTTTCCCTAGCAACAGTAAGTTTATGCTTAGCATCATTAACTTTCCCAGCATCAGTAAGTTTATGCTTAGCAGTATTAACTTTGAGTTACCAACATTAACTCCAATTCCATTCCAAATAGCTTTTCCATCATCAAACTAACATTTTAGCTCACAAAATCTCTCTGTTTGTTTTTTATTTCTCTTAATTCTTTTTACTCACAATTCTCTCTGTTTGTTTTTTATTTCTCTCAATTCTTTTTAGTTCACAATTCTCTCAATTTATTTTTAATATATTCAACTCTCTTTCTATTTTTCAACTCACAAATTCTCTCATTTCATTTAGCTCACCAAATCACTCTGTATGTTTTTATCACACATCTCTCTTTCTGTTTTTCAACTCACAACTTTCATAATCAAGACTTTAAAGATTTAGCATTCCAATACTGGCAATCAGATATTGAAATCTACTTACATCAAATGCTTTTGTAAGATATCTATAAACATTTTGCCCCCCCCCCCCCCCCCCCCCACCCCCCCCCCCCCCCCCCCCCCCCCCCCCCCCCAATATGAATTCGTATCTTTGAATTAGCTTATTTTCATTGGAATCTCTGATAAAGTGATGTCTAATCTCAATGTGCTTTGTTTTTTAATGAAAAACAAGGTTCTTAACTATGCATATAGTACTCTCATTATCAATATAGATCTTTGTATGCATAAAGTTATACCCATAATCAAGCAATTGATTTTGAACCCAAAGCACTTGACTATAATAACTTGAAGCAGCTACATATTCAACCTTTGTTGTAGAATTAGTAATCACAGTTTGCTTCTTGCACTGTCATGAAATCAATCTACACCCTAGGAATGGACAACATCCTATTGTGGACTTCCTATCTAAGCTTGCTCCTGCATAGTTACTGTTAGTATATGCCACCAAATCAAAAGGTGAATCTTTAGGATACCAAAGGCCCAATTTAGGTTGACCTTTTTAGTATCTAAATATCCTTTTCACAGCATGAAGATGTGAAATTTTAGGATTGACTTGGAATCTTGCACAAGCACATACTGCAAACATAATATCATGCCTTGAAGAAGTAAGATACATCAATGAGCCAATCATTGATCTATACATGTGTTCATCTACATCTTTACCATCTGCATCTTTGAGCAAAGGCTTATGGGTTTCCATGGGTGTGTTTGCTTTTTTGACATCACTAAAGCAAAATTTCTTCAAAATCTCAGTCACATACTTGTCTTGGCTTATAAAAATCCCATCTTCCTTTTGCTTCACTTGTAGTCCTAAAAAGAATGTGAGTTCCCCTATAGAGCTCATTTGAAACTTCTTATGCATCATCTTCTCAAACTCTGTGCATAACTTCTTCTTTGTAGAACCAAAAATGATATCATCTACATATACTTAAGCTAACAGAATATCACCTTTGTCCCTTCTGATAAACAAAGTTTTGTCTATCTGTCCTCTCTGAAACCCATTTTCTAACAAATAAGTAGACAAGGTCTCATACCAAGCTCTGGGAACTTGATGCAATCCATAAAGTGTCTTCTCTACTTTGTATACTCTATCAGGGAAGTCTGGATCTTCAAATCCTAGTGGTTGACAAACATAGACTTCCTCTTTAATCTTTCCATAAAAAAAGCACTCTTGACATCTATCTGGTACACCACAAAGTCTTTAAATGGGGCATAGGCTAAGAATAACCTAATCTCTTCAATTCTGGCAACAGGGGTAAAAACTTCATCATAGTCAATCCCTTCTTCTTGTGTGTACCCTTGAGTAACCAATCTTGCTTTGTTCTTTATCACAATGCCTCTTTTATCCTTCTTGTTCCTGTAAACCTATTTAGTGCCTATGGCCCTTTTACTATTTGGTAAATTCACCAGGGTCCAAACCTTTTGTAATTTGAATTGTAGAAGCTCATCCTGTATAGCTTATATCCAACTTGGATCCTTCAATGTTTATATTACATTCTTAGGTTCTTATTGTGATAAAAACCAAGCAAACAAACAATTTTGAAAGTCATTATGATTTGTTCTTTGCTGAACTGTACTAAACAAACTGTCACACCCCGCAAATCCGGACTGGCAGCGGAAAGGTATCATTGGGGTGCCACGTCATGGGACAAAGTACAAGTCATGAAAAACTACCTCAA
Source organism: Tanacetum coccineum (assembly GCA_026074375.1). NCBI lineage: Eukaryota > Viridiplantae > Streptophyta > Magnoliopsida > Asterales > Asteraceae > Tanacetum > Tanacetum coccineum. Next base: position 8,041 of record BQNB010177443.1, read on the forward strand.
AAGAGACATTTTAAAATACATTTCAAAATATTCACATTCGATACATTAAAACATCAGAGTTTGCAAACAGGTCCCAACGCTTTAAAATAAAACAAGTGTTTTTCAAAAGAAATTTTATCGAATGTGTAAAACGTAAAGTCTATGAAATACATATCCGTGCGGCTTCCCTCCGAGCAATATACCTAAAAACCTGAGAAAAATACATGCAAAAACGTCAACAATATTGTTGGTGAATTCATAGGTTTAAGTAAAAGCAGTATTGAAATAAATCAAGTAATATTCCAGTAAGAAATGTAGATACGCATTTCAATAGTATTATTTCTGAAATACAGTAGTGTTCAGTAAATCAAGTGTATTTAAAAGTGGACACAAGATTAAGAAATGGAGGGACTAAGTACGCATCGAAGTCCAAGAAGTAATGTAGACAAGAGAAACAAATTCACCAAGTCTAGCATATATTATTGCCACTAAGTCATGACACCACACTCTTAACAAGATTTTAGCCCTCATAAAAGTCGGGTATACTGCTATAAACCCAAGATACCTCAAATGTTCATAATGCGTCACATGGTTTCTATAAACCATAAAGTCCGGATAAGTAGACGGGGATTGTCAGATTCCGTAGATCTATCAACAACATTCTCGCTCTCTACGATTGCAACTTGACGGTTCATGATAATCAGGGGACTTAAGTAAGCAGAGAAAGAACTTAGGCAATATATTTAAGGCCAATATTGGATAGCATATCAAATTGGAAAGCATTGTGTCCAAAGTAAAAAACAAGTAAATGTGTTCAAACTCACGGTTTTCATATGTAGGAATTTAACGATCTCAAATGAGTAGTAAACAAAATCATGCTTTAATTAGTTCATACGAGACAGCCATGTTATACACATGTTTTTTAGAAGTATGTCGTAAGCAAGTAAAACTTTTGTAAATATCGTCATGTAACGCTTAGTAGTAGAAATCCAATGAGTTTACTTTGTAAAAACGTGCAGTATTCTCACCCCGAAAACAGTTATGAAAAAATCATTAAAAGAGGAAAAGGTGGGGCTAATGAATACCTTGATCAAAAGCGAGATCTAAAGATAATGGCCTTAGCACAGACGGAAAAACCTCGAACATGATACGGGCCTATAAAGTAGAGTCGCTTAATTACTTTATTGTAAAGTACGAACAACGATGCATACATTGTTACGACGGAATCATATATATTTTTATATATGTAAACATACATATATGTGATGAGAAATCCACTTGCGCGTTCTAACCTTAACACTTAGTATATTATATATATATTATTTTCCATCCAATCATATACCATTCATTTTGTTGAAATCTTTCTACTTTCGGTAAGTTTCTATTTTAGAAAGTTACTATTTTCGGAAAGTTACCTTTTTTTATAATTGACTAACGGTCTCAAAAATAATTACTTACAATAGTATATTAATCGATATTATTTTATTAATCGAAATCACCTTCACAACGCGTTAACGTTTATTAAAGTCTTCATTGACTTTTATGAAATATATTTATTTTCTAAGTCTGACCCGATCAAAACGACCCACTAATTCACATTTTCACGACTCGGGTTATAAAGAGAATTTATGCGAAACGATATTCCGAACAACTTTTTAGTTTTAGCCGAGACCTGAAACTCGACAGAAAATGACCAAAATGCCCTTACGAGAATCTGCTGGAACTTTATATTTTTAATAAAATGCAGGAGTTTGACTTTCGATTTTGACCCGTTATATCACTCTTCACGACATTGACCAAAATGAGATTCTATGCAAAACATCATTCCGAACAACTTTCGGTTTGTGGAAGGCCGAAATGGCCGAAAGCACTCAAAATGGACATTTAAAAATCTGTCAGCAACTAATTAAATCATGATAACTTTATTTTTCAACTTAAAGTGTATATCTCGTTTTCGCTCTAGTTTCTTCGTTATTGGGAGTTAGAAGTCCCATTTTATATCAAAACGACCGCAAAAATATACTCTATCCTATTTTACAAATCAAAATCTGATTTTTCAAAATCTCGAACCCCGAATCACAAGTTCAGATTTCTGGTTTAAACTACCCGATACAAAAAGTGTCAAAATCCGTTTTTGACCCAAAAACTCATCAAAAATACATCTAATATGACCTAAAATTTCATATCAATCCCACTTTATAATCAACAACATATTATACTAAACGCCGCAAGTTTCAATAGATTTCATCACATATAATCGAATCGATAAAATAAACGAAACAATCGAAATAGTCATAAAAGGAGTGCTCACAATGCTATACGGAGCAAAGTCGGAAAAATAAAATGCGCTCGTCTCGTTCCCTTGGGTCCTAGCCGCGGCTCACCCCTCTCGAACGAACCCAAACCAAATCAATAACCAAAATTTAATCAACCCAATTCAACCCAAATGGCTTTCAATAAATCAAACACACCCTTTTTGTGCCTTGTGCTTGGTTCGAACCAAAAAGAAAAGGAGAAGACAAGAAATAAATTTTCATTTGTCCTTAACTTGTGCTATAACATTTTTGAGTGAGGTTTAAGTGTATTTTTGAGATCAAAATACAAAAATGGTGTGTGTGTGTGTGATGAAATATCCGGCTGACCCACAAGACAAAGAAAGGAGAAAAACAACTTTTACCTATAAGTGTATATGTATGTAAAAGAAAAATATGTGTGTTTAAGTTGGTATTTATAGAAAAATACTTTAGTCACTTGCCACATTAAGCCCCTCCATCCTTATTATTCTTTCAAATTTAGTACAAAGGTTATTTGTTTCGTTATGTAACTGACCATAGGCTCGGGATTATACATTCGTGACTAAATTTATTTCCGTCACACTTAATTTGGTTTAAAACTTTTAAATAAAATGTGTGCATTTTAAAACACAAATCCGGCTCAAGACAAGGAACAAAATGACGACATTCATAAAAACAATAAATTCACGATCTTAAAAATAATAACGAGTCGCGTCATACATTTTTACGATGCTCGAAACGGTTAACGAACGCGCGGTCAAACATCGACTCGCGAAACGTCAAAAATAAATATTTTAAATTTCTGTTCATAATAAAATACGAAAATAATTATTTTCGACAAATAAAATTTAAAATGTCGACGTTCGTTCACACGAATTTACAAAATGATAATTATGACATCGAATTCGCGATCGTCATACGCGTCGTAAAACTCAGGTTGTTACATCGGGAGAGATCTAGTGTGTGTTTCTTGAATCAAATCGAGCTTAACCTTGATGATTTTTTATCAAAAAGCTTTCGTATCGACGAAAAGTAGGTTTCGTAAGAACGTAGAGTGATTAGATTTACGTTTTTATAAGTTTTTGATCTTATAACGTCTAAATATAACCTTCTTAACTATCATTTTGTAGGTTTAATAACTAGTTTTCGAAAAATACTTTCTTAGAATTGAATTTGATCGAAAAATATGGATTGGATATCTTTCGTAAACCAGTAATAGGTTTCGGTAACTGTTTTTAGGCGGGAGAATAACTTTCGTATTTTAGTTTTGAGGTTTCATATCATAGATAAGGTTTCGTAAACTGTCATACGTAAGTAATTTCTTAGCTTTCGTAACATAGTTTAGCTTTCGTAATCTAGAATTTTATCAATTTGAAAAGATAATATTGTTATTATTATTTTAAAATGCTTAAAATCAGATTGATAGATTTTT
>BQNB010177445.1:0-12966 GCA_026074375.1 Tanacetum coccineum
TTCTTATGAGAAGAAGTTAATTTAAGTGATCAAGATTCACACATACCACAATGTTGCAGATCTTCTCACAAAAGCTTTTGATGTTAGCAGGTTTAACTTTCTAATTGCTAGCATTGGATTACTCAATCTCTGAAGTATTGTTTAAGGGGAGGTTAATTAAGATTAGATGAAAGGGAATGTAACATTAAGCAGTAGTGGGTAAAGGGTCAGGACAACCCACTGATCCCCAACACACATCCACACCTACTTAACACTCTAATAAAGAACCAATCACAATTTTATCGCAATCTTAACCCAAAAAGACCCACAAACCTAGGAAAGCCAAAAGGAATACTTAGATATCTCAGTCTAGTGGACCTATTCACCTTGTTGTAGATAAGACTGTCTATAAGGAGTGGGAAGACAGAATGGAAAGGGCTGCCACTACTGCTTCTAGCTTAGAAGTAGAGCAGGACAGTGGTAACATCAATAGATCCAATCTATGGCAACACTTAATGAGCCAAGTCCTTAGGGAACTGGTTCAGGTAGTGGTCCTAGGTGCCAAGATACCATATTGGGAGGTGCAGAAGCTCAAAGTAGGTTTGAGGCTGCATCTAAACAGTCCAATGATCCACCTCTCTCAAGAGTTAACACACTTGGAAGCAGAGAGGATAGCATGAAACTAATGGAATTAATGGAACATTATACAACACTATCTGAATTAGTAAGCTTAAAAGAATAGAGAGATGTGTGATCTAAAAACAGATATAGTGAATTGGTGAGGAAAAGAAATAAGAGATATAGTGAGCTGAACAACAGAAAGAGAGTTGTGTGTTAAAAACAGAAAGAGTACATTGGTGAGAAAAAGAAATGAGAGATATAGTGAGATTAAAAATAGAAAGAGAGTTTGTGAGAATTAAAATTGATGATGGAAATGCTTTTTGAAAAGAAATTGGGGTTAATACTGGTGTCTTTAAGTTAATGCTGCTAAGCCTAAAAGTTAATGCTGCTAAGATTAATTAATATTGTTAGGCTTAATTTCCTACTGTCTAACTATCTATATATCTTGCATTGAACAGTTCGTTATGCTTTAACTGTCAATCCTACTATCTATACATCTTGCATTGAACAGTTCTGGGCAATAACAAAGGTAAAGACGGTTAATGAAGAACGTCAGTTACAAGCCCTAGTTGATAAAAAGAAGGTAATCATCACAGAGACAAGTATTAGAAGTGATCTTAAATTAGAAGATGCAGGTGGTACTGATTGTTTGCCAACTGCTACTATCTTTGAAGAACTGGCGAGGACAGGGTATGAAAAATCTTCTCCAAAACTTACATTCTACAAAGCTTTCTTTTCTCCACAATGGAAGTTTTTGATTCATACCATTACGCAATGCCTTAAGACCACTGCATGGAACGAATTCAGTAGCACTATGGCCTTTGAAATCATATGCTTGGCCACAAACCAAAAATTTAACTTGTCCAAGTATATTTTTGATGCTATGGTAAAGCACTTAGAGAGAGGGGTTAAATTTCTGATGTATCCACGATTTGTACAAGTGTTTTTGTGGAAAACTAAAAGGGGGGTTGAATAGTTTACCGCTTTTTAATTAAAGGTTTTAAATTTGTTTGTAAAATTTTAGATTCGACTTTTATGTGAATTCAACACTTGCACAATATGAACAATATACTTATCTAAACAATCAATAAAATGATATGAGAAAGTAATGTAAGACAAGAGATAAGAGTAAGAACAATCAAACCACTACGCAAGGATTTATAGTGGTTCGATAACGAAACACCTCTTTGCCCTACTCCACTCCTCGAACACTAAACTCGAGAGTTTTCTTCACTATGTCAACAAACTCCCTTATGGCGGAGAAAACCATACACAAAGTTGCTTACACCGATTTACGACACAAAGCTAAATGTCGAGTTCTAATCTTAGCTAGAACCAATCTTTCACAACACAACTTCACGACTTGTTCACTACTTCACAACTTCACGACTTCTTCACAACTTCAAGACTTCTTCACAACTTAACTTCACCACTCTACTTATATCACAACTATCTAACCCTACTTGGTAAGATCACCACTAATTAACTATACTTACAAAGATCCCCAAGATTTAGCTACTACACACAAATATCAAATATACAATTGATTTACAAATATGTGATATGGTTGCAACAAGATTGCAATACACACTTGAGGTGTAATACTTCTTCACTTGATGATGAAAGTATTATTCTCTTACACTTGAGGAATTAAGCTTGGATCACTTGGAAACAAAGCTTTATGATTAAATGATCAAATGATTTTAGAGAGGATATGTGGGCTGTTTTGAGCAGAAAAAATGAGTGCAAAAGGTGAGAAAATTATGGGGAAAAGTCTAGTATTTATAGGACAAACTGAGGGAGCGTCTACCTAGGGCCGGTCCCCTTAAATAGGTGGTTGATCCCCTTAATTTTAAGGGGGACGACCGTGTATTTAAGGGGTCGCCCTAGACTAGGGCTTCCCCAGTTTGTCTTTTGTGTAGTGGGGATTTTCTAGAACTTTTCTAGCCGTTTTAGGTCCGAAAATTTGAATTTCAAAATGTTTATTTTGAATAAAACATTTATTTTAATTGTAGAAAATGTTTTGTAATATTTGTAAAATGTTTACAACATGATTATCTTTGTGCTCTCCATGATCATCACGATTATGATCGTTCTCAATGGTAATTCAAAACAAATTTGTGTTAGGATATCTTGAAATTTTAACCAAACTACGTTAACTTAGTACATGTAATATTAATAGGATAATGTGCAAATCTATTAGATTCTGTGTAATGAACTTCATGGGATTAGGATCTATCTACAACACTACTAGCATTATAATTTGTTTTGTGTTTTGGGTGAAAAATAATGTTTTGGTCGTTTTTGGTGATATTTGCGACCCACAGATCCACCATATGGTAGATCCGTCCGTTATTTTGGTGGATTCGTGGCTCATCCAGGCCAGGCGCCAAAATTCGAATTTTCTTGATTTTTAACTTTTTCTACTTTATCTTATAACCATGCTATATGATACTATGTGGGATCTTAAACCTTAGGATATATCCATATAATCCAAGAACCATTATACAATTCATATCACCACTTTCTCCTTATAATCATCACCCTCAAACACCATTTTCTTCACATTTTCACCATAATTCTCACATACAACCTTGCTAGTTCATAGCTATGACTAGTTCATCCAAAACAAATTCACCAAACTTCAAAAGAAAAACCGCAAGAATGAGTGTCAAGTATCCAAACTATGTCAACCTCACATCCTCAAGTGAAGAACAACCAAATGAGAGAACTCCTTCACCACCTCCTAGAAAGAAATCACTCTCACCACCACAAGCTCCATCAAAATCAATCTCTAGCAAAAGCACACACTACACCTCTTCATCATCACCAAGTGAGTCTCCAACACCAACCCATGTTGCACCACCACCTAAACTTCGTTTTGTCATTCCGATAAAACTTGAACCTCAAGAACTTCCTCCACTTCAAGTGTCACCAAATGATCCTTATGTTCAAACCATGGATAATTGGCCACCGGGCCCCTCTAATCCATCTCCACCACCACGTGTCTCTAGACCACCTCCTAGTTTTCCAAATCCACCACCTAGATTTGAACCATTACCATCAACCCAACCTTTGTTTGTCAACATTAACAACAACACACCTCTCCTCAACAACAATGCACCTCCACTAGAAAACATTCACCATCCACCACCAAATCTTAGAAATCAAGATTTTCCCAATCCTCTAAACATTTTGGATTTTGTTCATCCAAATGACATGCCTCACCTCCACAACATGTTTTGTCAATGTTGTAGCACCACAAGGCATGAAATCCAAATGCTCCGAAATCTCCTACATTTGACACCACCTCGGCCCTTCATTACACCCACCTTACTTTTTGCATTAGCCGCATAATCACCCTACCTCACCCCTCGGATTATATGGGAAAATGTTATCTATCCTAAGATTTAGGATTTTTAATTGTTTAAGCTTATCATGTAATGGCTTTTACGCCAAATTTTATGTTTTATCCCTTATAATGGATTTAACATTATTTTTATTTGTTGTGTTGATGGATGTTTATTGCATAAAATGTATATGTGTGCATTTGTGATTGTCATATATATATTTGCTTGTCTACTAACTTTGTTTTGTAGCAACGCATCCATAGCTCGATTACTTGGTGCCCCAAGAGAGGGGGAGTATACACCAAGGGGGAGCACTTGCAATTTTGTCGTTATTTTTTTTACTTTGCATTCGTAACCAAGTGACTTAGCATTCGTCAAAAACAAGACTTGCAAGACCCCCTCCTTCTACAACACTTTTTGCTTCGACAAAAAGGGGGAGAAGATATGTAAACTCATCTACTAAATACTTATTTAGTAACTTTTAAATAAGCATGAGTTTATATTTTGTCATCATCAAAAAGGGGGAGATTGTTAATACAAATATTCGCGCAAAAATGATATTTATATTTAATGATCTTCATGTTTTGATAATAACAAATATAATGTCATACTACGTAAAAGTTTACGTAAACAAGTTATTTAGTCGAAAGTTTACTTGACGCCGACAAATCACTTAAGGTATGAATATGGCATTATTAAACATAGTTAATGATCAAAGAAAAATATTATCATTTGCATAAATCTTTTCTAATCAAATGATTTAAGCTAACACATGATTAATTATAAGCTAGTTATATTAATCATGTAAGACAAAATAAGATTAACCATAAGTAGAAACAATCTTTTCAAATCTTTCCAAATCTTCCCAAATCTAGAAAATCTTTCCTTATTGGTGATAAGAAATATTTTACTTCTAGAAGAATCTATTAAATTAGTTTTAATAAGTACAAAACAATATTTTGTATAGATTTGGGGTTAATCACAAAATGACAATTTTTGTCCCAACTCCACCTACGGATCCACCAAAAGCACTAGACGGATCCAGGAGATGGGGGATCCGTGGGTCGCACGTCTTGTTCCCCTGGGACAGATTTGAATTTCAAAAGGTTGCCTATAAATACCAACCTCATTCTTTCATTTTAAATAACTCTTGACAAATATTTTTCTCACATATATTTTATATTTTATACTCTTTGATCATTATACTTGTTACATAATCCATTACAAGTGATCAACTCATTCCACTCTTTAGTGAAGAACACTCAAGAAGACGTCAAGCTTCAAGTGTTAATAGTTTAGTTGTGTCATCACGTTTGTGATAATCATTCATCTTGTATATCTTGTGTTGTGTGTTGTGTGTATCATATGTGTATGATAGGTTAGTATTTAGGCCTCAAAATACATAGTGTGTTAGATTGGTTCTATCTCGAAGTAGAACTCGATATTTAGCTTAGTACCGGAAAAAGTGTAAGCGACGTGTACGGTTTTCTCCGCCTAAAGGGAGCTTGTTGACATAGTGAAGATAACTCTCAAGTTGGGTACTTGGGGAGTGGAGTAGGGCGAAGAGGTGCTTCGTAGCCGAACCACTATAAATCATTGTGTCATCGGTTTGATCTTTCTTATCTTTACTTGCTTATATTCCGTAGATTGTTTATTTACTTATTGCATCGCTATCATATACACTTGAGTATATCTCTTAAGTTCACATAAGTCGACAATATAAGTTTTAATTTTAAAATGGTAAAAATTATTCAACCCCCCTTCTAGTTTCCACACATGGGATAAATGATGCTATAAAAGTAATGTTATTTGATGTCATCATACATACAGATCCACAGATCCTTGTTTCAGCTTTCTAATTCCCCTAAGACCATGCGTGGTATTACAAATATGAGTAGCACAACCATTATCGTACACCCATGATTTGTTAGGAAAAGAATACAGTTCTATAGTAAAGATATCTGAAGTACTAGCCAAGCTAGTGTTTTTCTTCTTCTTGTTCAACTCAGCAAGATAGGCAGGACAATTTCTCCTCCAGTGACCCACCTTATTGCAGTGATGGCAATAAGCAATCTGTATTACTTTAAGTTTTTAGTTGATAAAATAGCTTACGTTTAGTTTAATTTTCCTTTATGAGTCAAGGTAGTAAGTTGTATTAAGTTTTTAGTCTTTAATTTTTGCTTATTGAGTCTAATTTTTAAGGTTTCAACATCTGTCACTTAAATTCCAAAAATCAAAAAAATAGTAGTATAATCTGTCATATTTAACTTTTCTTTTTCTAGCTTGTATTTAGACAAAGTAATTTGCTTAATTTTTGCTTATTTATGTCATTAGCCTATGGTACTTTATCTATTTTGATCTTTCAGCTTAATATCTATAGCTTATGTGTCTTAAAAGCTAGCTTGAAATCTGTCATTTATCTCATAAAGCCAAAAGACCAAGTAGGGTATGCTGTCATTTTAATAATCTTTTTCTAGCTTATAAGTTTAGCTTATGAACTAAATTTTAGCTTATTATGTGTGTTTCTATGATGTTAAAAAGAGACTTAATCTGTTTAGGTTTCTTAGATTTTTTTCTTTTAGTTAAATTGGTCTTAAATCTAGCTTAAAGTGTGTCAAAAATCTCTTAAAATGTCCTCTTTAGTTTTTTTAACAATCTGTCTACTTTCCTTTTTATGTTTTCAGCTTATTTCATTTTGCTTATTTCTAGTTAATAATGCTTATTAGGTCTAAGCGTTAATATGTTTCTAGCTTATTGGTCTTTGAATTAGCTTATTGTGTCTTATAGCTTAATTTGTCAAAAGCTAAAAAGCTCTAAAGCTTTTTAGCTATTATGAGTTTTCTTATTGCTTATTTATGTGCTTATTTAAGGTTTTAAGAAAAAGTCATTTTTCAAAAGTTGCTTATTTTCAGGCTCGAACCCGGGACCTCTACCTTAACTCCCAACACTTTTAACACACACAGCACTACCAACTGCACCCTTGGGTCTTTTCTGTTAGACCCTTGGGCCAGTTTAGTTTTATACCATTTTAGCAGTTTTACTTCGCAGGCTTATATTGCTTATTTAGCAGCTTATTAGTATATCTTAATTCCAGTTCTTATTTTTCTTAGTTTAGTTATAGCTTAAAGTATTTTCAGTAATTTTCTTGGATTTTTATAAATTAGTTTACTATTTTTAATATTTTATTTAGATTAAATCTGTTTTTAATTCTTAACAAATAAAATAAAAATCAAAAAATATAATTCTTTTTTCTAAAATTATTTTTAGTCATTTAGGACCTTTAGAAATTAAATTTTCATTTTTAGGGTTAAGATTTGATAAATTAGGTTTTGAGTCTCGATTTTAAATTCGTTATCGTTTTAATGCTTAATGTTTTAATTGCCTATATTGCTTAGATTTTTATGCTTTTATTTGCTTTTTCCATTTGTGTTATTAGAATTAGAATCCAAAATCAAATCTTAAATCACAGTCAAGCTCGATTCTCGACAAAAACGTAACTTTCCATTCACCGAGGAGAACGATACCCGTGTTGATTACTTATTATTCTTTTCTAAGAGTAATTTGTATGATACTTAGCTTCGTATACGTATATGTATTTTATATATTATATACATGTTAGGGTTATTTGTTTTTGATCGTGTTATAAACGGGATTATCAAAATGGGCCGCTACCGGGGAGGGGTGTAGCGATTTTTATGGAATAATTGTTCATGTTCGAGTCTTTGGTGAGTTCCTTTCCACTGTCAAGTTTTTGTTTACTTTTATATAAGAAAAATACAATAATATTTTTACAATCTTATATTCCATATTTTTCTATTAAAATAATACGTTTGTTTAATTGTCGTTCGGCTCATCTTTAGTTAACAAACTATAAGAGGAGGTATAAGGAGGGTCGATCCTACGGACTTCGACCCGAAAGAAGAAGGTTTTTAAACAGCTTCGCGCTTACCCGCTCCTTCGCTTCTTTGTGCTTTTTCTAGAGAGCTACCGTGCACCTTCGACTTTTGGTTATCAAAAATATTTTTCTTTCTTATTTTTATTATTTCTTTTTCTTATGTATTATTTGAAAAATCTATAAATATTCTTCTATATCCTCTTATTCAATTAATTCTTATTCTCTTAACCTTATTATCCGACAATTCTTCAAAATGTCTTGGTTTTCAAGATGCTCGTGGTGTGGAGGACTGTTTAATGGTGGAATTTGTCGGCATTGTACAAATGTGAGTTTTGGAGACGAATATGTCCGTAACCCCGAACCCATTTTAAATGATGAAACACCCGATTTTTCCTACCCACCTTCACAAACCCAAACATCTTCGTTAGACCAATGGCATTGTGTTGGGAATTAAAGAGCTTCTACAAGATATGCTGCTGAAGAACTTAGTACCGTTAGTTAAAGAACTTAGTACTGTTAGTTATAGTTAGTACTGCTAGTACAATGTTAGTACTGTCAGCATATAGTTAGTACTGTTAGTTATATAGTTAGTACTGCTTATAAGATATGCATGAGTTATATTAGGAATAGATATGCATGATCTGTTAACGCGTTTTGTAAGCCTATTAGGGTTTTTCCTTAGTGTATAAAAGGAACCCTTACGGCATAGTTAGGCATATATCATTGATAGATAATAGAAGCAGATCAATTTTCATAGATTAGTTGTTAGGAAAAAACATATAGTTGTTGTTGTGATATTGTTAAATATAAGGTGAAAGTTTTGTTCATTATGTTTGATTGTTTTTTCTGATTATATAAAAGTTAATTCCGCATAGTCTTTATATATACACCATAAGGTTTTAATCTGTTGTTTAGATTTATCTAAACAGAACTCAAAAGATCCATTCAGTTGGAACCATAAAGTGGTATCAGTGGGGTGTTCTGAAAACCTTGATTAGAGAAGCAAAAACTAGATCTATTTTCTGTGTTCATTTCATAGATCAAAACCATGGATCTTGTAACAAAACAATTCTCTTGCAAAACTACCACTTCTCAAGCAAGGTGAATATGACACATGGAGACTCAGGATAGAATCATACATTCAACTTCAAGGACTTTACTCTTGAGGAGATTATAAGAGGAGGAAAACTCTTTCAAGCCAGTAGCTCTCAAAACCACTAGAGAAGGCAGATGGTACATCTACTACAAACAATACTGGTGTGTTACTGTAGAGAGATGTCCGAAAGAGCAAGATTTGAAAAAAAAGCCCGAAGTAATTCTGATGATGACACTTCCAAGTGAGCATCTACTTACTTTCAATAAACACAAGGATGCCAAGTCTTTATTTGAGGCCATAGAAGCAAGATTTGGTGGTAATGAAGCCACCCAAAAAGACTCAAAGACACTCTTATAAAGAGATGTATGAATGCCTTCAGTGCTTCTAGCTCAGAGTCACTTGACTCTATAATTAACAGGCTTCAGAAGATTGTGAGTCAGTTAACTATCTTGGTGAAATCGTATCACCTTTATTTAAAGGAACTTAACCTTTAATTTTAAGGAAGTCTTCCCTTCCTGAATGGAGTATGCGTGTTGTTGTCTAGAGAACAAGTCGATCTGGCTAATAAGTTTTGATGGACCTTTTACAAACATTTTAAGATGTTGAACCAGAAGTCAAAAGAAGTGTAACCTCTAGCTCAAACTCAGGCTCTCAGAATTTGGCCTTTGTCTCAGGTCATAGCAGTAACAAATGTATGGTTAATACTGCTAATGTTCTGTTAGTACTGGTTGTCTCCTGTTTGTATGCTAAGCACTATAATTAAGTACCGCTTGCCTTTGTGATGGCCAGACAATATCATGCTTATTTGGCCACTCAACCCAATGGGTCTCAAGTTGTTCATGAAGACCTAGATCAAATTCATGAAGATGATCTTGATGAAATAGATTTAAAGTGGCAGTTGGCTTTACTAAGTATGAAAGCAAGAAAGTTTTATCAGAGAACTGGTAAAAAGAAAATTATCAATGGAAGTGATACTGCTGGTTATGACAAGAAAAAGGTGGAATGTTTTCATTGATCATAAGTTGGGAAATTTGCTAGAGAGTGCAGAATCTTAAAGTCAAGAGAACAGAAGCAGAATCAAGACAGCTAAGGGAGGACAGTGTATGGTGGAAGAAGCTTCTCCTAAGCTATGTTAGTATAGATGGTACTGATTTGATGACAGAATGGCTTGGTCTTTTAGTGTTGGTGTTACAAAAACTTACACAACAAATGGGTCATCAATTCCATGTTAACAAGGCATAAGATTTCAGCTAGTCCATAAGCAAACGATTTATGGTAAAGACTTTTCAAATCCGTTCATGGTTTACAATTTACCAAAAATTGTAGGGTTCTCAACTCACCTTACTTCATGGTGAAGAGTTGGCTAGTCCATGATCAAACAGTTCTTGGTAAAGACTACTCAAATTTGTTGATAGCTGATAGTTTGCTAAAAACTATATGGTTATCAATGCACCATGTTTTGCAATAAAGCATTGACTATTCCAGGGCAAACGGCAACTGGTAAAGAATCATCAAATCCGTTTATGGCTGGTAGTTTGCCAAAAACTATTAAGTCCCAATGATCCCATCTCTCAAGTAGTTTGTTACTCTTTGATAGAGGAGATGGACACTTCTGTAACTTATAGAAATGATGCATTTTTGTACCAAATTTATTGAGAATGTCACTATTTTGGAAGATGCTTTTAAGAAGACTCATACTCAGACTCTAACACTGTTTGATAAAGAAAGTCAGAAGATTGGAAAACAAGCTCAAGTTCTACAACAAAAGAGTATTTGATTTCAGAAGATTCTGTCAAACAGGGGAGGATAGTAGAAAGATGATTCATTAGAGGAGTATGACAAACTTTATGTTATGCTTGGTGTTAAACAGTTCTATTGCAATTACAACTGTCAGTACTAAACTAATTAGTTAGTACTGCTAGTTCAAACTTAGTACTGCTAAGTGACCATTAGTACTGTTTGAGTCATAACAAAAGAGCCGTTGAGATAGTTGAGATATTTCTGCTTATAAAGTTTCATGATAAGCTTAAATATTTTACAGTCAGTAAATATAAACTCCTTCAAAATTCTCACAAAATTCTAGATTGTTAATTAAAATTTTCATTCATCAAAATGACAAATTTGGAGTCTTGTGACAAACATAAAATTGTAAACTGGGAATATATTTTGCTGGGTATGACAGAAGCAAAATATTCTGAAGTTTGCAAGATTACAAGAGCTGATGGAACTTCAAGTTTTCATGAAGATTTTCAAGCATTGTTAAGAAGAATTGACAGACAAGACTTATTTCAACTCTATAGTTTGGTTCAAGAAAGATATAAACATTCTTCAATTGAAGGTCATGATTTAGATTTATGGGGATATCTGAAAATGATGTTTGATCCAAATGAAGAAGATGACATATGGTTGAACCAACATTATTGGGAGTTGCTGAGGTGGAAACTACATGAACACAGTAGTGTTCATTCTTTATTCTTAGATGGTACTTCAATTCAGATTAACATGCTAGTAGACAAGAAGTATCCACTGAAGAAGGAAATCTTGAAGAAGATGATCAAATTGAAGATTAAAGCAGAAGAAGACAGTGATATGGCATCTGAGCTTATAAAGTTTATCAAATCTTAGATTGCAGAACAGAGTTAGTGTGATTTTTCAGCAAAAGAATATGAAGATTTTTGTAAAAACCAATAAGCAAGGAAGCTCAAGTGTTTAAAAGAATCCTCTCAAAATCAAAAAGCTTTAATTCAAGAAACTTAAGATTTGAAGGTAAATCATAAGTTTAGGGGAGGATTGTTGGGAATTAAAGAGCTTCTACAAGATATGCTGTTGAAGAACTTAGTACCGTTAGTTAAAGAACTTAGTACTGTTAGTTATATAGTTAGTACTGGTAGTACAATGTTAGTATTGTTAGCATATAGTTAGTACTTTTAGTTATATAGTTAGTACTGCTTATGAGATATGCATGAGTTATATTAGGAATAGATATGCATGATCTGTTAACAAGTTTTGTAAGCCTATTAGGGTTTTTCCTTGGTGTATAAAAGGAACCCTTACGGCATAGTTAGGATATATCTTTGATATACAATAGAAGCAGATCAATATTCATATATTAGTTGTTAGGCAAAACATATAGTTGTTTTGTGATTTATTCAATATAAGTGAAAGTTCTGTGTTCATTGTTTGATTGTTTTTTCTGAGTATATAAAGGTTAATTCCACATAGTCTTTATATATACACCACAAGGTTTCTAATCTAGTTGTTTAGATTTATCTAAACAGAACAAAAGATCCATTTAATTGGAACCAGCAGTCAGGTTTAGCGTAATTTAGTCTTTTCATAAAAAAAAACCAAAAACATCAAAAACAGTAGCAAGTAGCTTTTTCATCATGCTTAATTGATGTTCAAAATGTCTTTTGATTATAGTTTCAAGTAGCTTTTAGGCTAGGCTTTAAGTAGGTGTAGGGCTAATTACCACAAGGATCTGTTTGCTTATCTCAAAATAAGCTTAAAGTTACTGGTTTGGGCTGTTTGGTTTGTAATTTTAGATTAAGTGCTTATGTGTTTTTTTAGCTTATGGTTTATTTTTTCTAGCTTAAATTAGCTTATTAGGATAGTTATAGATAGCTTAAACTTATTTTGTTAGTAGTTTAGTTTTTTTTACCAGCTTATTGTTAGTTAAGATTCAAAGCAAAAAAGCCAAAAACAAGCTTAAGAGCTTTCTGTCTGTTTAAGCCTAATTTCTGGCTTATTGATTAGCTTTTAGAAAAAGTGTCTTTTACAAATTTTTCTATTTGCCAGCTTTTCTACAACTTTGCTTTTTAGGTTTCAGCAAAATAAAAAAAGGGGAAACCAAGGAAGTCGGGGGTGAGCAAGACTCGAACCCCCGACCTCAACTCAATTTCAACCCTTTTATAAACCTCACAACACACACCCTCATCATCGTGCCCTGGGGACTTTTTCGTTTAAACTTTGCAACATTAATCTCTTATACACGTTTTGCACTATTTACCTTATTAAGCGTTTTT
>BQNB010177446.1:0-12965 GCA_026074375.1 Tanacetum coccineum
TCACACTACTAGGATTGATTTAGCCATAGACATGATAAACTTTGAGATTTAGCCATAATACGACGAAAAATTTACATACAACTAGGATTGATTTTGAAATGTGTTTTAAAATTAGGATCATTTTCTTTCTTTATTCTAAAACTAGGATGGTTTTCCTTTTTCATTCTAACGAAAAATTTACATACAACTAGGATTGATTTTGACATGATAAACTCGTGCGCCATTGCGGAACGAGTGAGACTATTTTTGCAACGGACTGAAAACGCCAAATACTAGTTGTCATTCGTTGGCACTCATCTTGCAAAGAACCGAAAAGACTATTTCCGTAAATATTTTAAATATATATATATTAAACTTCAACATTTTTTATAAAATCGTACCCATGTCAAAAGCATTGCAATATTCGACTCATTTTGTTCGCAATTCGACGATTTGTACTGTGATTTTTTTCCCGAATAAATCGATAGATATGCGCTCAATATTTGATAAATAAGGTTTGCTATATAAAAAAGTCATAAATAGGTTAAAGTTGAAGGTTAGTTTTGTAACGTTTAGCATACTTGAGGATGCGTTTTAAAAATTGTTTTATTTGGTATTACATTGTTACTCTTGGTTTTTTTATTCCTACAACACCTGCTGTTTAAGTGTATAAGTACGTAATTCTAGGATTTTGTTTCCGAGCGCGCTGTCGCGGAGCGCGCTGGACTATTTTTGCAACGGACGAATAACGCAAGTACTATTTTTCAGTGATTGGGACTGACCTTGCAACGAACTGATAACTCTAAAGACTATTTATGTAAACATTTAAAATATATATTAAACTTCAACATTTTTTATAAAATCACGCATGTCAGAACCATTGCAATATTGGGCTCGTTTTGTTCGCAATTCGACGATCTTTTCAGCGACCTTTTTTTTCTGAATGAAGCGATAGATCTGCGCTTCATAATTGACGAATAAAGTTTGTTTTATTAAAATGTCGTAAATAGGTGAAAGTTGAAGGTGCGCTTTGAAAATTATATGAAAAAAGTAAATAGGTTAAAGTTCAGGGTGCGTTTTGGAAATTTGGTTTTTTAAATATATATATTAAACTTCAACATTTTTTATAAAATCGTACGCATGTCAGAAGCGGTGCAATATTGAGCTCGTTTTGTTCGTAATTCGACGATCTTTTCAATGACATTTTTTTCCCGAATGAATCGATAGATAAAGTTTGTTATATAAAAAAGACGTAAATAAGTAAAAGATCAAGATGCGTTTTGAAAATATATAAAAAAATAATTTTCTTTTTCGTCGGGAGTCGTGCATGGGAGAATTTTCTATTCAACAAATTGCTGCTCTTTCATATATATAATAATTTTCACTATATACTGAAACATGCCCGTACATGCATGTTATTTAGATATAAGTTATGAACAGTTTAGCATTTTTCGTTAAAAATAAGTACCCATGGTCAATTAAATAATTCACGAATATTGTTATGTTTACATTTGTTAACCTACTGTATTGATATATAAACTAACTTATCATGTCAAACGTTTTTTGTGTGCTTTTAAAACCGAACCGGATTTTTTCTGGTTCCTGTTTTTCGGGTTTTCTCCGGTTGAGTCAGTGAGCCGGCCGAACCGGCTCGCGTCTTTTTCCCGGTTGAACCGGCTGGTTTGCTCCGGTTTTCAAACACCGACATTTCTCTTAACAAAAAACTCATCTTAAACCATCTACACTCACGTTTAATCATCCACACTCACGTTCGTTGTTACATGAGTTTTCCCGTATGTGTCACCTTATACCAAACAACGACTATCAATTTTGTTCCCATCTTCATTCTTAGACCTACACACTAAACACAGCGGAAGTAAACTGTTAATTTTGAAAATGATTTAATAAACAAAAAGATGAAAATAAAACCATAAACGAAAAAGAAATGAGGTATGAAAAAAGAAATGAATGGTTGATTCGTATGAAAAAAATGCAAATATCGTACATTTAAAATAAGAAAAGCTACTAATCTTATAATTAGAATAAAAAAAGAAAGTCATCCTAGTTTTAGAATAATTTCTCAAAATCATCCTATTTTTAGAATTTGCTCATAATACGACGTCATCCGCAAATTTAGTTTCATAAATTTAAACAGATCTTCGAGACATATTGCTGCTGTTTTGAAACAAATTAAGATGTATTGTAAAATATTAGAGTAAACTGCAAAAATCATCCCTGTGGTTTATAGTTTCTGGCACTAATCATCCCTAGCCGATACTATTGTCACTAATCATCTCTGAGTGGTGAAACGTTCGGCAAAAATCATCCCTAGAGGGATGATTTTTGCAAAACTTTTTGTTAAACTTTTTGCAAAAATCATCCCCAATAAGGATTATTTTTGCCGAACATTTGTCACTCAGGGATGATTAGTGCCAATAGTATCGGCTAGGAATGATTAATGCCACAAACTACAAACCACAGGGATGCTTTTTGCAGTTTACTCAAAATATTATTATGGGCTACGTTTATTCATCCTATATCTTTAGGAGAAAGTTAAGGTTTTAGCCTTATATATACATGTAACCTTTGTATTCATCAATCTATCAATCAATAATAATTCTTCTCCTTAATTCTCTTTGTCATTGTTCATTAATTTCACAACACGTTATCAGCACGATCTAAGCTTTTATTAAGAGAACGATCTCATTATTAGGAAGAAGGAATCTTATTCGGTTTTTTTTTAAGTTGATATTTGAGGTTTCAATATCAAGAGGTAAATCTCATTATTGAAACGATCTCATGTATTAATGTTATAATCAATCATGTTTGTTGAAACTGTTGAATTCAAAACCTTTAATAAATTAAAACCATTTAATAAAATAATGTGAGTTTTATTGTGACGTTTGGAAATCAAAGTAGATCTCATTATTGAAACTATTGAAAGATTTCTACTACGTAAATAGTAGTAGAAAACTTTTTAATAATATACTATCAGGGTATCCGCGCGATGCAGCGGCGGGTACCCTGTGATCAACCGGAAAAAATAAAAAGAAAATGATCCCGATCAGGCTCGGTTCACTTATTTTTATAGGTTTTGGTCAGTTCTCTCTGGTTTGTTTACGGACGGATTTTATTTGCTAGCCGAACTGGTGACCACTCATGTTCCCAGTTGAACCCGTTGGTCCGATCCAGTGTTTTGTTAGTTTGTACAGTGTGTATAATAACATATATTTTTTTATTTAGGGTGTTTTAAAATAATATTAATTTGTGTCTTCAATGGATTAAGGGTATTTTAATAATAATATTAAATATGTGGACCGGTCAATAAATTTGTATTTGTGCATTGATTAATTGTACATATTGCATAAATATTTGTATTTTTAAGTAATGAGGTATTTTAATAAGAGTATTAATTGTGTATTAAAAAGTTGTACAATATGTTTTTTTGTTTGTATGTTGTTTGCATTAAAAAGTGTATGTAATATATTTTGTTTTTTTTTGTTATATGCATCAAAGCTTAGACACTATGCATGAAAACTTGGATTACTTAATTTTTTTGTATTAAATGAGGAGAGAGTTACATTTTTATTTTATATGTAGTATATATAGAAGGGTACCCGCGCGTTGTTGCGGCGGGCACCCTGCAATCATGATTTCTGACGAACAATTTTTTCGATCATCATTTTTCGTTACAATAGCTTTACAGATATCTAGATTTTTATACTGGATAACTTTATGTATGAGACTATGAGCAACATATTTCATATAATAGCGTTGCTAGTACCAAAGTGGTTGTCGTGGTGAGAAATGATAAGCTGATGTGTGTCGTTTTGTATTATGCATACAAAAATCGCGTTTTGAAGTATGTTTGATTCTCCAAAACTTTGTTTAAGATACATGTGACATTCACATTTTTCGTTTCCGTTTAATAAACCTTTTTTATATTTTGCGTTTTCAAAATTTAATAATCAAAACGGGAAAATGTAATCATAAATGTTTTTCGAGTCATATTGTCATATAATGATTGTAATTATAAAAAGTGTTCTTAAACATAAGATGTTTAATGTTAATTAATTGTTGTAACAGTAATCAGTACAATCGAATGATCAATTTTCGCGTTCATTGTATGAAAAAGCTAAGACACTGGTTTGGCTTGCGGGTTTGACAAATGCTTAGAAGAAAGGTTTTCTGGTATTATTGATTAATAGCTTGTTTGGTTTGTACCATGTATTATATTAATTGTACTTTGGAGTAATGAGGTATTTTAATAATAACATTAATTATATTTGTGCATTGGTGCATTAAATAGTTGTATACATAAGATTAAAACTTGTATTACTTAAAAACTATATAAGTTTTGTGCATCTAAGGATTGTACCATAAGCTTTATGATATGTGTTACTTAAAATCAAGTTGCATTTAAGGATTGTACCATAAGCTTAATAAGTTGTATTACTTAATTTTTTTGTGCATTAATGAAGAGAGAGATATGTTTTTGTTTTATAAGTAAGAGCATCTCCAATGCAAAAAGTCTTTAATGACTTTTTGCATTGAATGCAATTAATACATAACATAAGAGAAAAGTTCATTTGCATACCAGTTTCTACCTACATACTGAGGGACAAATCCCCACCATCTATTTAGATTTGATCTAACGGTCAGGATTAATCTAAGATTTAACTTTATTAAACCTATTATCTTGTCTTTTTTTTCTTTTTCATTTACATCATTTATTTTCACAACAATAATATCCACCTTACAGACTACCTACCAGCTAACACCCTACCACCACAATACCACCATCGCACTAACACCCTACCACCACAGTACCACAAACGCGCCGCCATAACACGACCACCGCAGCACCATACCAGCTCATGGATCGGTCACTGTTCCACCACTACTTCTCAATCTGGTTAATTTTCTTCGCGAATAGATCTTCCACTTTAGTGTTAAGTTGATATCTTTGTTTGTTGTTATGGATATCACATATTTCATAATAGTTAGCCATGGATAGTGCCTATTAAGTGTTTGTTTAAAGTCCTCTATATGTTAATTCTAGATGTGTTTATGGAGAGGATGCCATGTGTTTGATGAATTGCAGGTGTTTTGTTTTGAAGGTGTTGATTATAATATGATTTTTTTTCTAATCACGTTTTTACTAACAACATTTCTATAACTCTATAAGAAATGACAAAATCGTTTCTCCAAAGGCATGACAAATATTGGCATCTGCAGCCTATGCTTCAAGATTTAAGTAAAGTAAACCAGGGCATCCTGCGAGTTATTCAAGAGAATCTGATTTACTTTGTAAGCTTGTTAAACGAACATGTTCAAAGAGAGGGGTAAGTCTATATATTACAACAATTCATAATTTTTGCTTCCATGCTGGCTTGATTACACTTTTGATGCGTTAAATGTTGTGATTTCTTATGTCTAACAATTATGAAATTAGGAACTTGCCACGACAACTGGCGGAATCAATGCCAACAGAGTCTATGAGCATAACCCTTGAAGAAAATGAAGCAATTGAGCATGTAAGCTTGTTGACTTTATATATGTGATTGATCGTATTTTTTTCTACGAATGTGGAAATAGTCAACCCATTTACTTGGAAATGGGTCACTATAGTTATATCTTCGCATATAATGGTATATCACATATTCTTTTTATGTATAAACCTAGTTTTTAACATAGTGATATGTTTCAACCTAGTTTTAACTGGTTGAAATAGCTAATGGGTCGAAGAATGCTATTAGCATTACTCCTTATGTAGGAAACACATTACTTCACTAGTTCTATTTAAGTTCTATTTATTCTTTTAATTAAAAAAATTTGTCACGATGTAAAGGGAAACTAGTTACACTAGTGACATATAACGAGGTATATCAATTGTAGACTAAGAGTTCAGCAAGCGGATCGTCAACCGCCTTGGCTATTCCTGCTAATGTGGTTAGTATGAAACAACTCTATTATATTATGGCTTAAAATGTCAAAAATGTATTAATAAACTATTATGTCTTAGTTAAGTTCCCAAATTATATAGTACTACAGTATATGTCTAAGAAAAGAAAGAATGACATGATGATCATATCTTGTTGTAGATCAGGCTCAGTGATTCAGTGGCTATGTTTAGCCCGACCTTACAGAGATGGATTATATTTATACTTTTCTTCTAGAATCCTTTAGTATAATTTGGGTTCACATTTTTGAGGAAAAAGGTAATGGCCGTGTCCTGGTTGTTGATGGTGGTGGAAGCTTGAGGTGTGCCATACTCGGTGGGAATCTTGTGGTGCAAGCTCAGAACAACGGATGGGCTGGCATTGTGGTCAACGGGTGTGTAAGAGACGTTGATGAGATCAATAGTTGTGATATTGGGTTTAGAGCACTTGCTTCTCATCCTGTGAAAGCGAACAAGAAAGGTATTGGGGAGAAACATGTTCCTGTTGCGTTTGCTGGGATGAGGATATTGGATGGTGAGTATCTTTATGCAGATACTGACGAAATTTTGATATCGAAAACATAGTTATATGTTTGAGCACCGTCCTTTAATTAGACAAGGTGTAATAATTTGTATTGAAGACAAAAACATATGATATTTGCCACTATTTGTGTACTAAATTCTTGAGTTTTGAGAATATTTAGAAGATTATGCTAATGTGTTGTTGTGTATGTCCTAAATTACCTTAAACTGTTGTGAATGAACATGGTAGGCTTTAGTATAAGTAATTGGTATTAGTCGAGTCTCTTGAACAATTGGTTATGCATTTAAGTTTTTTTTATTAGCATTGCTATTTAGATAATATGTGGTAATCTTACTGTTTTTGGGCCAAACGTTTGGGTGGATGGTCTGCTGATATGTGCATATTGAAAAGATGTACATATTGAATCATGAATGGGGAACACAACTCATTTCTCAGAGTTTGTAGGTTTCAACTTCAAAAAAGATGTATATATAATTTACAAGTAATTATTTATATAATTGTCGCCTCGGGTACGTGATGTGCGTGCTTTCATCTCGGCGCCTCGTGTCTCGGCTTTTTGACCCTTATTGCATCGAAGCACATCATGTTATTTAAAACCCAAGGGTTACTCGGGTTCGGGTCAATTCGTGTCCGGATCAATCGAATATGGGTAAAAAGTAGAGGCCAATTCGTGTTTGGATCAACCGAATATGGGTAAAAAGTAAAAAAAAAAAAATCCTTTTTTGTACTCTTTTAAATATAAAATATATAAAATTTATATTAAAAAAAATCCTTATTCGGGTTGACCCGAACCTGAGTTAGCCAAAAAATTTCAACCCGATACCCGACCCTATTTAGTATTTGGGGTACTCGGGTTGACCCGAATAAAATTTTGGACCCGACTAACGCGACCTGAATATGCTTAAAATTTTCAACGCACGACCGCTATCATCTTCGTTCATTAACATAGTTAATGTCTAATATCACTTGTGATATTTGTTATATGACATGTCTAATATCACTTGTGATATTTTATAAACATAGTTCTGCTTAGATTGTGTGAGAAGCGCCCCAACCAAATAGTTGTAAGTTCAAGTCTTGCTTGGGACATATGAGATAGTTTGTGGTATAAATATTGTACGATAGTTATAAATTGTCGTTCGAAAAAAATAATAATTTATAAACATAGTTTAGGTTTAATATTACTTGTGGTATTTCAGAAACAAACAAGTATGCTTTTTAACTTTTAATATCACTTGTGATATTTCATTGTTATATATATATATTTTTTTATGAGATAGTTTGTGGTTATATTACAATGTCAAGGGTAATAATTGTTAAGCCGCGGGCAAATCTTACTTGATAAAAGTTATATTTATCACCGGTGATATTACAATCTCAGGGGTAATCAGTGTTAAGCAACACGTGAATCTTAGTTGATAATGGTTATATTTATCACTGGTGATATTACAGTCTCATGGGTAATCAGTGTTAAGCTACATATACATCTTTGTTAATAGAGGTTTCGAAGGTGGATTTGGCAAGTATGAAGGCTGATGTTGTTTTTAAATAGTCTTAGAATATCACATGTGGTAGAGAAAGTTTATGTATATATCACTTGTGATATTATACCTAATGGTTAGGGGTTTATGGTTTTTGGTATAATGTTTAATGGTTGGGGTTTTATGGTTTTTGGTATAGGGTTTAGTGGTTAGGGAGGGGGTTTAGGGTTTAGTGGTTAGGGGTTAAAGGTTTTGGTGTAGGGTTTAGTGGTTAGGTGTTTAGGTTTTTGGTATAAGGTTTAGTTGTTAGGAGTTTAGCTTTTTGGTATAGGGTTTAGTGGTTAGGGAGGGGGGTCTGGGGTTTTTGGTATAGGGTTTAGTAGTTAGGGGTTTAGGATTTTTGGTATAGATTTTAAGGTTTATGTATATATCACCTGTAATATTATACCTAGTCGTAAGTGGTTTAGGGTTTTGGTATAGGGTTTAGTGGTTAGGGAAGGGGTCTAGGGTTTTTGTTATAGGGTTTAGTAGCTAGAGGTTTAGGATTTTTGGTATAGATTTTAACGTTTATGTAAATATCACTTGTGATATTATACCTAGTGGTTAGGGGTTTAAGTTTTTGGTATAGATTTTAGTGGTTAGGGGAGGGGAGTTTAAGGTTTTTGGTATAGGGTTTAGTGGTTAGGGGTTTAAGGTTTTGGTATAGGGTTTAGTGGTTAGGTGTTTAGGACTTGTGATATTATACCAATTGGTTAGGGGTTTAGGGTTTTGGTATAGGTTTTAGTGGTTAGGGGTTTAGGATTTTTTTTGTATAGATTTTAAAGTTTATGTATATATCACTTGTGATATTATACCTAGTGGTTAGGGGTTTAGGATTTTTGGTATAGGGTTTAGCAGTTAGGATGTTTAGGGTCTTTGGTATATGGTTTAGTGGTTAGGGGGTTTAAGGTTTTTGGTATATGGTTTAGTGGTTAGGGGGTTTAGGGTTTTTGGTATAGGGTTTAAAGTTTATGTATATATCACTTATGATATTATACCTAGTGGTTAGGTGTTTAGGGTTTTGGGTATAGGGTTTAGTGGTTAGGGGTTTAGTGTTTTTGGTATAGGGCTTAGTGGTTGAAGGGATTTATGGTTTTTTGTATAGGGTTTAGTGGGCAGGTGTTTACGGTTTGTGATATAGGGTTTAGTGGTTAGGGGGTTTAGGGTTTTTGGTATCGGGTTTAGTGGTTAGGAGGTTTAGAGTTTTTGGTATAGGGTTTAGTGGTTAGGAGAGGTTTAGGATATAGGGTTTAGTTGTTAGGGGGTTTAAAGTTTTTGGTATAAGGTTTAATGTTTATGTATATATCACTTTTGATATTATACCTAGTGTTTAGGTGTTTAGGGTTTAAAGTTTAGTGATATATCACTTATGATATTATATATCACTTGTGATATAACACTGTAAGGAAGATGAAGAATATTTGTAAGTGACACTTATTTATGCTCAATAGTTTTGAATAATTTTGTATGATATTTTTTTTATTCATACTTTTCTTGTATCTAGTATCACTTGTGATATTCTATTATAAGTGATGCAACCGTTGGGTTTTATTTTGTTGTTTATATCACTTGTGATATTTTGTTATTTTTTGGTAAAGCAATATAACATGACTAATTTTGATATTCTACATATGAGTAATATCACATATGATAAAGCAATGGAATGTAACATTAATTTTGGTATTCTACAAATGAGCAATATCACCAGTCATAAATAAATAATAATAAAATCTCAGGTGATAAAGGAATACAATGTGACAATAATTATGGTATTTCACATATGATTAATATTACATGTGATAAAACAATATAATGTGAAATTAATTGCGGTTATTTTTGAATTTTTAACATGTAACCAATGTTATTTATCACTTGTGATATTATACTTTTAGTAGGAATCAAAGGGTGAATCCTCTTTATGTGAATTCTTATTTTACTCAAATTAATGCAACACTTGTTTGATTTTGATAATACTTCAAGTATCTATTTCCATACTTTGCTTCCTTTTTATTTATTTTGGTATTTATAAGTGACACTTATTTATCTCTTGGGATATAACACTGTAAGGAAAATGAAGAGCATTTAAATTATCGTTGTTAGTCAGTTAAAAGAAATATCTCATGTGATAAAGCAATATAATGTGACACTAATATCAAATGTGATAAAGCAATAAAATGTAACAATAATTCTCATATTTTACATATGAGTAATATCTCAAGTGATAAAGAAATAAAATAAGCAAAAGTAGACATCATTCATGTCCGGCTATATCACCTGAGATATTACTATAAAGTGACTAGTTTCACACTATTACTTTATTACCTGATATATTACTTTAAAGTGACTAAGGCAGACCATTTAAATACTTTTCAATTTTAATACAATGTTATATCACAAGTGATAAACACATGTTACTTACAAATACCAAAATGAATAAAAAGGAAGCAAACTATGAAAATAAAAATTCGACGTATTCTCAAAACCAAACAAGTGTTGCATTAATTTAAAGAAGTCAATGTGTGAGTTCAAATAAGACAACCTATCAAATTTTTTTACAGAGTGAATCAAAATTTTATAAAACAAAACAAGGTACAAAGGGAACAAAACAACACAAGACACAAACAGCCAAAGCCCAAGAGAAATGAACAAGACTCATATGGATAGATATAACATTTCCATGTAAGGAAAAGAATGAAGAATATACAGTTACAAGCAATATCCTTCTCCATTTTCTTGACACTCAAAAGGTGATTTTTCAATCATCACTAGCTTAACATTGGTTAAGGACAAGTCAATATATTTCTCCATTTTCTTGACACGATGAACAAGCATATTTTCATTTATTCATCTCTTCATCTTCGCCATAGCAGCGATTACAACATTGCCATGCCCCCATCACAAGATTGACGCAAATAAGTAGCGTGAAGAAAGACGTTGCAACTCAAAAATAACAAATTAAAAAATGGATTTTAGACATCTAGATGTGCGCACAACACAGATCTTTCGGCATACTAAGGACGTCTTGGAAATCCTTTGTTGCGCGAGAGGTAATCCTTCCTGCACACGATATCACAAACAATCAACATTACAAGGGAACTAAGTATTCCAATAGTAAAACAACACATAAAATGTAAATTAGGAGCTATATGAACTAATATGACATTACAATGCTTTTTCGTTATATGGGATTTCCCTCTAATGGCTCCACATTCAGGACTATAGTATCTTATACCTTTACGCAATAAGGCTTTCAATCCCCTTAACCCTATATCGATTAATGAGACTAGGGTCCTAAACTGATCAGCTGCGAAGCCAATAATGCTTCTATTAAAACATGGCATAACAAAAGCAATGACAATATGACATGACTGAGAACAAAGTAAAATTCATATATTAACACAAGGTGAATGATTGCTAGTTTCTATACACAATAAAATATACTATTAATATTCCAAAAGAGTAATTAAGAACTTTCCTAAAGTCTCCCTTAAGAAAAGCTCACTCTAAAAGATATATATAATATATAATACGTATATTTAACCGGGAAGTATGATCACCCGGGTCGTTTCCCCAACGACTTGTGAAATTGAAACCTTGCTTTAGCTTGGATTATGATTTGAATGAGAGAAAAGATGTTTTTGAGTATCTATAACTACTAAATAAAAACAACAATTAAAATGAACAATTAAAAGTAATTAAACACTTAAACTAATTAACGGGAACAAATAAAACGCGACAAATAAGCAAATATACTAAAATTAACTCCTAAAAATGCAAACTAAATTTCTAAACCTAAATTAGGACAAAAGAAAATCTTAAGAAAAAGAAAACATTTTTTTGATTATTTTGGAATTTATTATGAATTAAAAACTATTTTAATCTAATTAAATCCTAAAAAATAGCAAATTAAGTCCCAAAATTTTAGAAAAATGATTTTTAAACTTAGAAAAGTCTAAAATGACATAAAAACTCAGAAAACTATTTTTAACTATTTTTAAAATTAAAATCCTATTTTTAAAACTAAAAATAAAGGCTTAAAAATGAAAATTAAAATCTAAAAGTGTTGAAAATGATTTTTTGAATGTAAACCTAAAAGTATTTATTCTAATTGTAACATCCGAGAATTTTTGAAATTTTGAATGACGATTTCAATCTTTGACTTTTAGGGTCTGGCTTGACTTATAAGAACGATCATCTAAAGCACGTATTCACGACTCGGACTCTAAAGCAATTTGATGTGAAATGATATTTCAGACAACTTTTTAGTTTTGACCGAGACCCGAAAACAATTAGAATGTGACTGAAATGCCCTCACAAGATTTTAGAATCAAGAACGAGTACCGGCACAAAAATAATTAAATTACATTTAATTATCACGTTTTATTAAATAAGAATATTTAATAAATTATTTAACATTTTATTCAGTGACGTTTGTTGAAGACGCAAATATTCGAGTAAAAGGATCATTTTACGGACAAGTTTATCGGAAATATACAAAATAAATAATAAACGTTTTAAATAAATTTTATAAAACGTTTACGAAAAGTAGTCGAGTGAATACTCATTTTTATTGGAAAAATGATTTGGAAAACAATGGCGAAAGTTTCGAGATTTGAATCGTCCGTTAAGTCGTTTAAACGAGTCCCGAACCGATAATTATCAAAAACTATATAAACATTTACAAAATAAACCCTAAACTTATAAAACTTGTCACTTTAGCTTGTATATATATATAAACTTATAATATTTCATTTCATTTTATTTCTTATACACACACACACAAACCTCATGTGCTCTCTCTCATATTTCCGGCGACCTCCCCACTGCCGGCCACAACCACGCCGCCGCCGGAAAAGTTTTCCGACGGGTATTTCCGGCCAAGACCAAAAGCTTTCTGAATTACAATGCTTATATCTTCATAAAGTCAGGGAATGTGACTGTCTTGCACAAAAGCTTTCTGAACAAACTGAATTTGTAAGTA
>BQNB010177447.1:0-12965 GCA_026074375.1 Tanacetum coccineum
AAATGCAAACATACAAATACAATGTATTTTTGGTATGTTTTTAGTCATTTAAGTTCGTTTTTAATGGAAGGTGGTATGTGTAATTAAGCACATACCACTTAACCTCATCAATTGGAATAAAAGGTTATAGTGCTCTCGACAAAGATTAACTCTAGTTTATTAGGAAAAACATATCAAAAATTTTAAAATTGGCACAAATTTTCAAAGAAAACTAGAAAATCGAGGGCAAATATGGGTCAAGTGGTAATGCTACTCCCACCGCCACTTGGTTTGTACAATGTCCCTATTGTACAATTAAGGAAATGAAAATTCAAGAACAAGAGTAGAATTAGAATGGAAGACTCCCCTAGATTTACTTGGTAATATGAAAAGACAACATGCTCTAAGCCATGCTCCAAGTCTGCTTCTTCGAGCAACATCTACCATCACAACCAACTTCACTATCCTCCTATAAAGCATTCAACTAGACAGGTTTGGAATGCTTCCTCGTAGCTTGATTAGCATCCTAGCACTCCTCCATGTGCATTACATGTATAGCTGCAAGAAAGGCTACTACCAAAAGCATAAACCAAGATAGAAAGCATCATAGCACAGAATATACAAAACTATACAAGACCTAACTCACTTTCATAGGAATCATGGTTTCATTTAGCGTATGCAACAAGCCTTTTAAACCACTTGTTGGCCCAAGTGGACGAGTGAAGTCTCGTGAAGGTTTCTAGAGAACATACTCACAAAGTTCATTTACCAATATACATGGTTTTATAAAATTTCAAACATTTTAATGGCTTGCAGGAAGGGATTACGGCGTAACCATTGAATGAGTTACGCTGTAATATGTAGTTTGGAAAATTTGAAAAATTATTAGATCTTGTTACGGTTAATCATATGAAACATTACGCCGTAACAATATTAATTACGCCGTAACCATTATAGTTACGCCGTAACTTGTTGTATTTCAGCAACCACTTAACCATATAAAACGAGTCGAGGAGACCTCGAACCTACAATACCAAGAAAGAAAAATACAAAACCACCTAAATGCATAAAGGAAATAAACTAAACTAACAGGATAGGTTAGGATGTCTCCTGAAAAGCACTTTTCTTTTGAATTGAGTCTTTAAATTAGACTCAAGCCTCCATCACGGGCTAACTTAGACATCTCCATACATGTCCATCCTTCATGTCACCCTGGTTCTTACACCAAGATCTCTCTTAACCTGTTAATAATTGCTTAACCTACACACTAACAAACTTGTGCATTAAATGTGTAATAAAACTGAGCAATAGAAGATGAGCATAAAATATTGGCAAATACTTGACTCAGGAATACCATATGAATAAAAACATTAAGGTTGACAGGCTCAATATTAAAACGGAGGTGGCATTAGAAAGTATTTTTAAAGGTTCAAGCAATGCCCAAACTATTTTTGGTGTCCCAGACCTAGTTCAGAGGTATATCGCAACAAGCACTACCAAATTACGCCATAACCAAGCCTGAGACGCAGTTTTTATTTAATTCACACAAACACGCAAGCATACAGAAATAGGAGAAGAATAGAAGGTTCAAACACACACAAGCATAAACAAACACTCATATATCAATCAAACAATCAAAAACAACAAAAACCGTTCCATGGCAGTGGCGCCAAAAACTTGATGCGCGATTTCCTTTAACAGAAACTACGTCAGGTTTTACATGTATAAAACCCTATCTACCTTGACTATTCCTACGCACTAAAGAGCAGTGTACCCTATCGTGTATAGTGTAGTGATTGGTAAGTACGGGTGTCAACCCAAAGAACGATTTGTATCTCTAATTGTCTAATTGAATTTATTTTCTACCTAAGAAAGCATTAAAGAAAGCAATTTGGAATTTTAGTAGAATTATTGTAGGATGCTTGGGTGGTAAGCCTTGCTATCGAAAAGGGAATTGGTATAGTGGAGAACAACTAGAAAAGAAGAACACAATTAATTACTTTGATCTCCAATGCAATGTATGGTCGCAATCTTACAGCCACTTATTTTATGAGATACACTTAATCCTAAATAGGTTGTCTTCTAATTAGCTTGCAAACCAAACCGGGTATTAATATTAAGGGATCGCCCAATTGATCTAGGACGAACGACTACAGGTATTGGTTAACTCACAGACAATCGTGCGTGCCAAAGTCTTTGAGATCATATAGATCCTTGACTACACTCAACCTTAAATCAATACCTACTAAGGTCACAAGGAACACTTAAATGTACTACATAAAATAATAACGATAGCGATAAAACAACGACATCATAACTGAATGATCAAAAAGATAATTAAATAATTAAATGCCAAAAACACATAATAAAACACAATTAATAACATAACAACAATAAATTAAACCGCATGATCTGCTCAATCAAAATTATATTGACCAAAATAAATTGAAGTATGATTACAAAGTGTGTTGAATTAATGCTCTCGATCCCCTAGTTGAACGCCATGGAAAACCCCGAAGGGTTTGCCCTATACTCGGACGCACTCTTTCTTCCATTTTCTAATTGGTCAGCTGCTACCACATGTACCAATGGATCAGTTATGATTCATGCGAATCATATATATACTAAAATATATAGTTTGGTCACTTAACGAGTTTAGCCCCTAAACTTTCAATAATAATGCTCTCCAATAAAATAAAATTCATAAAATATGCGCAACTTTGGTCCTTGGATGAGTCATACTTTATGGCATAACGGCATCGACCACGTTACGCCGTAAACCTTCTGACGTAGCATTCCTTCTTTTAGTGATAAAATTGTTATGACGTAATTCCATCGACACGTTACGTCGTAACCCTTAGTCAGCATTAATATTTTCTTCTATAATTGGTGTAATCTATTGTGTCAATTATGCCGTAATGTCTTCCATAATGTGGTTTTTGTTGTATTTTTCATCATTTTGCCATTTTTCCGCATCTTTTTTGTTCCAATGCCTCTAATTACCTGAATTTGCCAAACAAATGAATTAAGTACCAAATTCATATAAAAATGATATAAAGTGAGGCAATTAATGTGAGAATTTGATAAATAAAAGTATTAATTATTTGATGTTATCAAAATGTTTTGATAGTTATATCACAAGTATCTGATTGAGTTTTTCCAAAATGGTTTTAAGGCAATGAAAACAATACCTAAAGACTGACCATGTACTTACTTTTATCGGAGTTATAAGGTGGTTAAGTATAGGTATTCGTTTCCATGATCTAGCCAGAACCGGAGGGATCTTCCCAGGGATATTCCATTAGATAGAATAGAAGTACTTAGGTATGATTCAAAAGGAGTAAAAGTGAGAAAGGGAATAATGCAGACTAAGACAAAGCTAACACTAAAGGTGTTAGTGATGAAGTCTTAGTAAGCATTGAAGGGGTTAAAGAATGAAAAAGAAATGTAAGGATAAAGGGTGTAAAAAATAAGCCTTCCATACACTTAGGCAAAAACCGGGCCAATACATATGCTATCAGAAATACTAAGCTGTTGTCTGGTATTGAAGATAGACATCATGGACCCAGTGATGTAATGCACAACCCTCCCTAGCCACTCAAGGTCTCTCAAATGTCTCTTGTTTCGTTTCTCACATAGATAAATGCATTTCTATTAACTTTCTCACTCCGGGTTAGTTGATATTGAAAAGGTGGCAGTCTGCTCCAGCCTCTGATTACTAAAATCAAAGTGCACTATTAAGTCTAGAGCCATAAAGAGATCATCCATAAATCTTACTAGGACACTAATCCAAAATACACTTGTTATTCATACAATGTGAAAAACAAGAAATATCTTAAGAGTCCTACATATTATCCTTGTGATATTGCCAGAACATCAGAGTGATACTAAAGTATTCACAGTGACGATGGAAATCCTTCAAGAGCCAACATCAAACAAGCTCTATGATGGGTGACTTGTAAGATCCTATATGGATCAAACTTGTGACACTAGATATCGATTCGGTCTAGACTATGATATGACGATTAATGAATTTTAAAATACATAAAACTCATGATGTATTGCAAAACCACTTTAGCAAGTGAAACATCGATTAATTTTCAAATCAATTTTTGATTCAATTGGTGAGACAGTAACTCACTAGTTCACTTATACCGTCTTGTCTGCTTTGAGACCCACTGATAATAAGAACAGCTAGTGCAACTGCAAAACCCTGTCAAGGAGATTCTTTTGAATTTTACCTGATCACATGTAGTATTTATACTGATTAACGAGGAACCGTGGTTATTGTAACCATATTCGACGAAGTAGCAAAGACACTTTTGTCCATATCTATTGATTATCACTAACCTAAACCTGTAGGTATTCCTGATGGTGGCAGCAGCTAGTCCAAAACGAGTTAGATCCATAGCCACATGCGCATACTCGACCAACATATGTAAAGATATTATGAAAGCTCAAGAACATGTTTCTAAAGACTTTTGCTACTCTGATACTCGACATCTTCCTTGAAGTCACAAAGTGTTACAATTAAAGAATTTCAAGAAAGATGGTTATACAAGCTTTTAAGATGAAGAAAGTTATGAGCATGTTGGTATGAAGGTCACAAGTTCACAAGAAGGCGAAAGATCTCAAGATGATGAAGAGACTATGTTTGGCTGATAATCTCAAGAAGCTTAAGATTACATGCAAATGAATCTAAAAAACAAGCTCAAGCCTAAAGTCTAAATATCACTACATATATCACAAGATAAAGATAAAGTTTAAGACTACGAGCAAGAATGAAGTCATTCAGAGAATGTTGAGCTTAAGTTTTTGTAAAATGGAGTAACCTCCCTTGGGGGGGATTTTTAAAAATAGAAAAAGTCTCGGTCACTCCTAAAATGTATTTCGTAGCTCGTAGTTAAACATATGGTCAAATGTAAGCTAACCGGGACAAGTCCATGGTACCTATGCCCATGGACACCCAATTATAACAACTATATAAGCCCTCTCCTTCCATGGAAAGGTGTTGGTCATTTCATAATAACATTATTCGCTCTTTTGTTTCTCTATCTAGAAGTTTCCAACCACTCTTTCTCTCTCTTTAAGATTCATGCTTAATATTATTTGTGTGATTAGATAACTTGTATTCTACAAGATCTGGTTCAGAGTCTATAATCCCACGGCTAGGTTAACAGCACCTAAGGACGGGCCGACCAAGGTACAGTACTTGGTTAGGGCCACTGCCCTTGGGATGACACATAGTCGAAAATCATACTAGCAAGCAAAGAGGAAACACCTACTCAGCGATTGTCTCACTGAGTCCTAGACGAAAAACACCTTTTGTCATCTAGTGAAGCTCAAATAGTATAAAGAGGGGACTCTCTAGGGACGGACCAGGCAACACTTGCTTCGGACCACGCTTATATCTTTATATTTTCTCCATAATTATCTCATATCCCCAAACTTACTCTTACACCGGAGTTGGTCCAGGACTAAAATCTCAAGGCGAGCTAATGGTGTTCTTTCTTATTTTCAGCTAGGATATAAAGGAGGAACCTCCGAAGGAGCCAAGCTGACCAGAATACTCAGAAATACCGAGGTCCTTTTACCAAGCCCAAACAGCCCACGTAAATTTACTTCAACATTGGCTCCATCCGTGGGACTCGGCATCTTAAACTACTTGAGTTTGAAAAGAAAGCAAAGTCATGGCTGACTCGTAGCTGCCGGACGAAAGAGCCCAAAGTAGAGAGTTAGAAGGTGTAGGAGCGGGGTCACAAGAAAGACCTTCTGAACTAGCCTCACTCACTCAAACGACTCCTTCTCCATCTTTCATCAGGGAACATATCAATATGCTCAGACCAATGATCAAGGAACATGACTAGCATGCCAAAACAAAGGAAACACCAAAGAAGTTGGCCTATGATGAGTCTGAGGAGGGAGACTCTGGCCGTTGGGGAACAAAAGGCCTGTCCAAGCAACTTTCTCTTGGATCCTCCAGCAATTCTAGAGCACATGACTGGGTCTGTTCCTTCGAAAAGGGTTAGAGAAGCCTCTCCCATGGGAAAACAATGACACAACCAAGAAGGTCAGAAAACTTACATGGCCGAAGTAAGTCTCAAGAAAAACTAAGAAGGGAAGAGCCAAATCTTAGGGAAGGAGGCCGAAGAACTAAGAAAGAAGTTCAGATTCTGAAATTGAAGAAGACTCAGAATACAGTTGTGAAGACTTAAACACACCCTATAAGAGAACCAAACCCACTCCCTTCACCACACGAATCACCCATTTCAAATACCACCGGAGGGCCAAGCTTCCGAGGAACATCAAAGTGTATGAAGGAAACAAAGATCCAGAGGATCATCTAAGTATCTTCTTGGCCGCGGCTGAACAGGAAGAATGGCCGATGCCCGTGTAGTGTAAGATGTTTCGCTAAACACTGGGAGGAGCGTCCTGGAATTGGTTTGACGATTTAGACCCAAAGAGTGTGGACATTTTTGAGGAATTAAGCCAAAAGTTCCTGGAGGAATTTTCATAGCAAAAAAGGTACGCCAAGGATCCAACAGAAATCCATGGCATCAAAAGGAGGCAAAATGAAGGCTTGCAAGCATTCATGGACCAGTTCAAGTCCTTAAGTTCCCATATCAAAGGTGTACCTCCGGCGTTGCGTATCTTGGCCTTCATACATGGCCACGGGCATCCGAAGCTAGCCAAAAAACTCAACGATAAGATACCCAAGACGGTGGATGAAATGTTCGAAAGGGTCTGGGTGTTCATTAGGGGAGAAGTAACGGTAGGGTCAGCTGAAGCTACCAGGACCCCATAGTGGGATGAAGGACATGAAAGAGTTAGGGGGAGGATCGGACCAAGAGAGTTTTGAAGGAACTTAGGGACGTACACCCCTTGCCTCAGGAGAGATATGTTCACTTCCCTCACCAAGACCCCAAAGGAAATTATGTGGCTATCATAGGGACAGAGGCCACAACACCAATAACTGTTATTAGTTGAAGAAACAGATAGAAGAGGTCATGGAGTTCGAAAAGCTAGCTCACCCAGTGAAAGACATCCGATGAGAAAACCAAATAAATGGAGGTCAAGGAAGAGGAAATGTAAAAGTCATAAACATGGTGAATGCAGAAGGAAGCTGCAAGAGACCATATGAAACGGTAAGTCCTGGGTTGACGGAGGAAATTGCCCTTCTTCTAATTACCCAGAATAGCTTGACAGACAGACCAATCATATTAGAAGGGGCAATTGAAGGTTACCAGGTCTGGAGGATTTACGTAGATGAGGGGAGCTCATCAAAAATCATGTATGAAAACTGCTTTAAGAACTTTAATGCTAGCATCTGATCAAGGCTAAGGAAATCCAAATCCCCCCTAGTGGGATTCTCAGGTGAAACATACTATCCCTTGGGATTGATAGATCTCAGGGTAACCATCGAAGAGCCAGGAAGGAGCAAAACTATGCAACTAGAATTTGAAAGAGTGAAATGTAGCTCGCTTGACAACGTGATAATGGGAAGAACCAACACGAGGAGTCTCGGAGCGATAGGCTCTACTATCCATTCAATGATCAAGTTTTTAACGCCAAATGAAGTGGCCATAATGAAAAATAGCAGGAAGGCCTTATGGGACTATAGGCGGATGGAGGAAATGAAAAGCTTGTGGAAGGAAATGCAGTAGCGTCAGCACATAGAACAAATGTCCCAGATAAAGGAACAAATGTCTCGGATAAAGGAACAAGCCATACTGCGGAATAGAGCCATGGCCGACTGACGGTCCGGAAAAGGGGTGTGGAGTTCTAAAATAACTCCTTAGATCGTTTATAGCTTGAGAATGATTAGTTCTCATATTGGATCATGAATAATAATGATTAATAAATTTGCACATCGGAATAATAACACATAATCAAAGTTACTCTAACAAGGTTTTTCATCAATATCACTCCAAGGCCTAATTCTATATGATCAGTATAGAACGGTTACATCAATGAACTGTAACAGGATCAAGTTACCTTGACCTTGAGGCTAATCTACATATGGCATCTTCATTACACGCCTGGAATACACACACACATATACACACACACATTTAGGTGTTTACATCTTGACACACATATAGAATAACATGACGTATATCTCTTTATATAATAAAGATATTAGGTTTACAAAGGATAAGAACAAATAAAGATATTAATACATCTTTTAATCATTTAAGTTTATCTTTAGAATCTTCAAAATCTTCCATCTTTTGAAGAATTCCTCCTTTGCCTTTTAAGTCCTTCATCTTTCATATGTTTTGTCTTATCAACTCAAATATAATTTCCAACAAGGGGCCTGTGATCAGTGATGAAACTTGGGACCATGACATAATAAAAGAGAAGATGATAATCTACAATGAACACCCAAACCAACCTGTAATAATCAATGGTAAATTATCAATTGGGTGTAAGCAAAAGATAGGAGAAGTCATCTGAAATAACGCGGACGTGTTTGCATAGACAGTAACGGTAAACACAGTTGTGCCATGGTTTGTGATGGAACATCAGTTAAAGGCGTACCCTCTAGCCGAGCCAGTTGCTCATAAGAAGCGACCGTTAACGCCATACCGGAGGCATGCATTAAAGGAAGAAGTGTTCATTTGGCTTAAGGAAGGGATAATCAGGAAGGTCCAATACCCAGGCTGGATAACCAATGCAATACTCATCAAGCAAAGGAGCGGTACTTGACAAGTGCAAATAGATTACTCAAGTCTTAACAAAGTCTGTGCAAAAGACATGTACCCTTTCTCAGAAGTGGACGAAGAACTAGTGTCGCTCATGGGATACCAGTATAAATGTTTCCTACGACTACCCAAGGGGTACAACCAAATACGAATGTCAGAGGTCGATGAAGAGAAAACTATATTTCATACAGAGGAAGGGGTGTACTGTTTCACCCACATGCCAAAAGAACTAAAGAACTATGCAACAACTCTACAAAGGATGATGGAGAAGGTGCTGGTGGACCAGAAAGGTCAAAACGAAGAAGTGTACCTGGAAGAAAAAGTGGTGAAAAGTAGAAATGAGCAAAGCTTAATCCAAGATATAGAGATAACATTGGACAAGCTACGGAGAGTAAACGTGAAGATTGACCTCAGTAAATGCACGTTCAAAATGGAAGAAGGCAAGTTCTTGGGGTATGTAGTGATAAAAGAAGGGATAAGGGTCGATCTAGAGAAAATTCAGGCCATATTACGAAGTCCTACCCCAAGGGGTCCGGATCAGATACGGAGCCTGTCTTTACAACTAGCAAACATCAACAGATTCGTACCAAAGCTGGCAGGACTAATGCATCCCATTCGCAACGTTCGAAGGAGTTTGGATGCGGAGGAAGGATCTAATTGGACAAGTAAAGCTGAGGAAGCTCTTCAGAAGATAAAAAGAAGGTTAAACAAACTACAAGCATTAACCATTCTGAAAGAGGGGGAGGTGCTAATGATCTGTCTATAGCAAGGGAGTGAAACCATAAGCTCTGTGCTGTTTGCAGAAAGGGGCAGGGTCCAAGCACCCGTCTCCTATGTACGTCGATCGTTACAGGGTTTAGAAACATTCTACACCCCAACAGAAAAGGCCATGCTAACAATGATTCACACAACAAGGTCTTTAAGGACAATTTTTCGGAGGCACAAAGTCAGGAGAGTAACTGATGGACCGATGGTAGAAATGCTAAAAATCTCTGGTACCAAAGGACGATTGGCTAAATTGGTAGCAGAACTAAGAACATATAATGTCTCATACATCCTAAGAAAAGATGTAGAAGGACAGGTGGTGAGAAAATTCTTTAACTAGGGAGAGGAAGTGTTGCGTGCATCAGATAAGAACAGTAAAGGAACGTCCAAGAAGTTTCAGAAAGAGCAAGCCACAACACCAAGGGCGTGGAGGCTATACTTGGCAAGTGAGTCGAACAAGGAAGGTTCGGGTGTATGAATGATCCTAGTGAGTTCGGACGAAAAGGAAAGCTCATATGCTATTCGTTTGAACTTCTACGCTTCTAAGGAATGCATGGACTACGAAGCACTGTTGGCCAGGCTAGTCGCTTCTACAGTCAAAGGTATGAAAGATTGCATGTCTTTGTTAACTCAAGAGTGATGGTTGATCAGATGGAAGGAAGCAAAGTCCCAAGAACATAGGAAGCAAAGAAGTATAAAGAGGAGGCCATGAATGCAACAACTTCATTCCACAGGTTCTGGATCACATACCTCCCTAAGGTTCTAAACATAAAGGCAGAAGAGCTAACAGGGTTAGCATCTATTAAGTTGGAGTTGCTTAATCAAGAGGTGTCAATAGGTATCAAGACAAGGCCTTCGGTAGAAGTTAAGGGCAAGAGGCCAGAAGAATCAATGATAGGCAAGGTAAACATAATTTAGGATGATTGCAGTGGGAGCAGCTAAGTATAACCATAGTAAGAAAGCATATCTAAGTATTATGTAACCCATTCGAGGAAGTCATTTTCAAAGTGTCTAACTTACCTCGGAGTGCTGAATTATCAATAAACAATTTCTATTTAATGTAATGAAACTAAGTTTTTCATACGAATGAGATTTGAAATAACCATAATGAAAACACGAAGCATGATAAACACCGAACGGATTGCTACCTCTGGATGAGAAAGGAACAAAGAGCACGCCCCATAAAACATAAGTGGGAAGGAAAAGTTACAACATGTAAACTTTTGCGAAGCGTCGGCAGAAGAAGTCTCTAGTACTCTTCTTCTGGGCGAGTAGCTTTGATGAATATCCGCATCGTGGAGGGAATAAGCACCAACGGACAATAAAGAAAAGGAATAAGGCAACCTATAATGTGTATGAATATAGCTAATAAAAAATTGCTCCAGAATATGAGGTAGAGCGGGTGAAGACATCCGATCCAAACCAAGAAACATATTTCTAAGGTAAACATAAGGCTCTTGAGGCATAAACCAATGCTAAAGTGCTAAATATAAACGTATAAACATTACAAGCAAGTCGACGCAATAAGGAACAAAGTACCAAACAATAATAAGTATTACATTTAAAATAACCACATATTACAAGTCTAGCATAACCGAGCGAAGTCAGTCATTACATGAAAAGAAAATCATGAAACTAAAAACTTAACAAGCTAGTAACCAGGCAAGTTCAAGGGCCGGGCGTGGCAACTTAATCTCTGCTTAGAAAGCAATGTTGGGCCTGTTAAACCTACAGAGGCTTGACCAAGCATACTAGGATCCCAAAGGGAAGCCATTCGGCTTTAGGCGGGCGGCATGACTCAGGATCCGCTAGATGAACAACCATATATATGCAGTTAGTTTGCCCTAAGCTTGGAGCAACAAATGTTCTCCGGCACACCACGCACCCTTCCCCAATAGAAAATAAGCCTAAAAAAAGCAACAAGGGAAAAGCTACGGAAGTCTAAATCTTAGAGGGGGCAACAACAGCCTCTTCAGTAACACTTGGAGAAGGGAGGGAACCACTATCTTTCTCTCCAGCAGAGAGAGCAACCACAACATCATTTGGATTAGAGGAAACACGCTCTGATCTAGGGACCACATGAGAAATACCTTGAACAAAAACCTCCCCCAACTTGTGATTACCAGCACCATCCACAATCTCATTATTCGGCATATCAACCATAGCATTCACCCACTCATCGTTCTGACCAAAAATAGCGACAGCTGAGGAGGGAACATCGTTTGAGGGAAACTCTAAAGAGGAGGAAATAGGTGTCACAGTCAACTCCTTTGCAATGGGAGAAGAAATACGAGTATCCTGTGGATGGCGGATACCTTTCGGATTGGCCAAATTTTTAGGCTCAAGTTAGAGAATGGCAGATAAAGGATGGTTAGCGTAATCAGAAACCTTGTTCAAAAATAGGTAATCAGTTGTAACAATAGGGGGAGAAGCTTTGGCAAGCCTACCTTATGCGCCAGGCACAAAATAAGAAATCTTACTCAGCACATCAGCAAGTTCCTCCTTAGTCTGATCCACACTAAGACCGCGTTCAAACCCATCACTAACATCCAAGGAAAGAAGTTCACCTTGAACCCGGCTGAACTCATCACCAGCAAGGAACTTTCAAACCAAACTTTGAAAGCCACAACGAAAGAAGGAAACAAACTCCAGAAGAGAGGCCTTCAACTACAGAATCTCAGCATCCCTTTCAGTCTCTAGAATAGTAGCCTAGTTTAGGGTAGACGTAAGGCGGGCAACTTCAGGATTAAGCTGGTCAAGATTCTTTGTAAGGAACTTTATCTTCTTCTTCTGTTCTTTCCCTTTAGACTTCACTTTAGCAAAGGCAGCATCAGAGGAAGAAATCTTGTCATTAAGATTGACAACTCGCATCTGGAAGTCAGAGACTTAAGACTCTAAACCCTGAAAAGCAGCACACCTTTCTTTAAGATTTTTCAACCTAGAGTCAAAGGATTGAACATAATCATGATGAGATTTGAGTAAGCCCCTGTGTCATGCGAGAAGCTCTCCCCCATGAGACATCATATGGCAATGAAGAACACTTATTTTAGTAGTTAACTGATGTAAAACCCTAAAATCAGAACAAGTGCAAAATTACCAAAATGCCCCTAATGTCAGAAAATTTAATAAAAGCATGAATAAAATTCAATCAAGTGTTATAAATTATAAAGTACATCATGTGACAAGTATAAAAATTTATATAAGATTAAAATATCTTATATTATGCAAGAAAAATAATTATTACGTATACATATGTATTTTGCCGAAATTATATAAAGTTAATTATTTATATATTATACAATTAAATATATAATATAATAGGGAAATTATGAAATATTTTTAGGCAAAATAAAATCTGATTTTATACTTTGAAAAACCCCAAAAATCTCGGCATTTTATGTTGTATATCTTTTTTATATACAATTTTCATTTGTAAATATCTTAAAAACCATTTCCAAAACCCTAAACAATTAAAGTGGAGGCTCCATAATTTTTTCAAGGCAAGGAACGATTTTT